>JAQIWI010003100.1:0-10773 GCA_034698825.1 Deuterosminthurus bicinctus
TTTATTTGTCCATGGGAGGGATAATAATATATAAAGTGGAGAGAGAAAAATTTAATAATGTAGATGTAGAAAGTTTCTAAGGAAGAAGATGGAGAGTTAAAGTTTGTAAAGTAGTTTTTGTTTTTCTACCGTAGGAGCGATAAGAAAGAAGGGAACGATACATAGGAAGTTGCTAGAATGAGCAGGATGAATAAGAGTGAGAGAATGAGATGATTTAAAAGGTGGCAGACGTATAGGAATTGGTTCTATGTTATAGTATGAGAAAGGTGTGAAAGTCTTGATACTCTTTCTATGCGTTCCTTACATCGCAACGAACGTTCTTCATGAGCTACTATGACTATACTACTACTGCTACTACTACGAGAGAGAAGGACAAACTTCTTAATTGCATTCTTTGATTTGGCCCAGAAACTTTTCTGTACTTGTTACAAAAGGGCTATAGATATATATATATATGTATGGGAGGGGAGAGTGATTATTATCGAGGTGGGAATGTGTACATATATGTGTGTGTGATCATTATGGTGTAAATCTCTGGAGGTTTGTTCATGTGCGCCTGCTATTCTCCCCTCCTGTCTTCGTATAGTAGTTTTGATAAAGGAAGTGAAAGTAACTTGAACCATCAAGTTGAAAGGGAGGATATGATGACTTGAGACCATAGTCCCTTCTTCTTTTTCAACACCTATTCTTCTGTCATACGTCTTCCTTTTCTTCAAATTCTTCATCAGCTTGGTCCTTTTCTTCACTGTCTGCTTCTTCCTCATCCTTCTCGTCTTCTCTCCGTCTTCTTTCTACTTCCTCGCAGCCTTTCCTCTTACTTTAGTGCAACGGCTGTGAAATTGGATTTGAACCTGTGAGTGTCTGCCTGGGTAGATTTGAGCCAGCATATATAGCATTGGGTCTACATGATGATGATTATGCATTGGATTGTGACCTTGTGAATATATCCTGCGGTGGAAATGGAGGACTTGCAAAGCTCCTGTGATTGTTATGGTGTGTGTAATTATCCTCACGGATATTACATAATGATCCTTCTCCTCGCGGACGGAGTTTAATATTGTCTTGGGTCTGGGATCATGTCATGCTCAGGGTCCTACTTCCTACATATATTAGGAGTCACACACAGAGCGATGCATATGGGAATGCGAGTCACTGACTAGATGTGCGTGTGTGTGGATGCGTTTGAAGGAAATATTTGTGTGTACATGTATGTTGCTATATGTACGAAGAGCGATTACTTTTGCCATCTTTGCGTAAAATCTTGTTACACGGCAGATGGATATATGGAAGATAAGTGGTGGTGGTGGGGGGAGGGGGAAAGGAAAGAAACTGTGCAGACTTGGATAGACGGATCGATAAAGTTTGCCAAGAAGTTGAGAGAGAGAGAGAGGGCTAGTATAGAAAGAAGGAGGAAGCAGTCGTCGTGAGAGTTTGGATGGAGTGAGTGGAAGAGCGATACAGAAAATTCTACTATTTGGTAGGACTATGGCTAAAAGATGTAATGCATGAAGGAAATGATGTGGATTAGAAGTTATGTTCTTATGGTTCCATTTTCCTCTCTCTCATCCTTGCTTTTTCAAGTGGAGGAAAAGGCCTGAAGGAAAAAGTGTGAAACCAGATTCTGCGGTCCTCCTTTGACCCATTTTCCAGCCCAGCTTCCTCTTATTTCTAGCATATATGTAGTCTGCATGCATGCACACTTACACACACATACAGACTTTCATCCGTGTACAAGTTTTGAGCGGGACGAGTGTGCTTATATGCGGGTGATTGTGGGAGGTGTTCGTTCTTTGGGAAACTGTTGGGGTGATGACGGTGGGATAATTGGGATCATTATCCTATCGATTATCGTCTTTATAGGAGCGGAGGCTTTTGGCTTTTAGGGTGTGTATGTACGAGGATGCAGGAAATAATTCCATGTCATTTTCATGGGGCGGCGCACATGAGAAGGAAAGTATGTATAGCGATTGGATGCATCTCTTTGTTTTGGTTTCTAATTATTACGAGTGGGTATTATCCTATAATGCTCACTGTTCCGGTCTCATCTTCCACGTGCTTTCAATTATTTGTGATTGTGCTCCGAGCTATGCAATTGGGCTCATTTAAGCGTAATGTATGGGATGAATAATATTGGTTCTTGTTCTCTCTCTCTTGTCCTGAGCAACAAAGGGAGCTCATTGCTCTAATGTGGGGGGGCTTTTAAGGGATATGAAAATACTTTTCTAAACGCTCTGCTGGGGTTCTGGTAATTCCATGGACTAAGGTAGTGTGACAATGGATACTCTAATGGGCCACCTGTATGGGACTAAGGGGAGATGGGATTGTGGTCGTCATGTGAGTGCATGGGACGTTTGCGGGCGGCTTTGTACATAAGCTTCCTCCACACCTGCTCTTCTGCACTGTGGAAAGTACAGAGTCGTGTTTTCTTTCTGTTTTATTATTTTAGTATGTATATACCCGCCTCCTACATGGTTACACTTTCACTGTAATCCTTAAGTGTGCGAGTAGTTCCCACGGACGGAGGTCAGCCGTTGTAGAAAGGAGGCAGGCTTTTCATGATTGTGGTATATGGTCGTTTCCTGTTAATGAGGTCACTTTGTAAGTGTTCAGCAGCGCAATTTTAGTGTATGTTTGTGGGGTCACCTGGATGGAAGGATGCATTAATTTCTGCATGGAGATTTCTGTGTACGGAGAGAGATGAAGGATGCACGTGCAGAGAAGTACGTGTGTACGAAAGAGAACGAACATTGATTTAGTATGGGATCTTATGTATCTGCACGCACATATGCAATTTAGTCAGGATTTTGCTGTGTGCATACGGAGGCAGGCCGTCGTTTAATGTGACAGAGACGACAAGAATCTATGGAGTCGTTAGTGTAGGTTCTGTTTATGTGAAAGACTGCGTATGTGTGTGTCGTGTCGTGTGTTATGGGAAGCAAGAGTGTGCTTTAGTGTTCAACTTATGTCAGCAAGGATAGTTGGCTGCTGCTTGCTCAACTAACGAGCGCGGCCCGCTGCGTACTGTGAGGTGGGGTATAATTACTTTGTCGTATGCAGACTGGGAAATTATTCGGGTTTCCCTAGTTTAAAATTGTGTTCGCGTGGTGTGTGTGCAATTAGTGAGACTATTGACAAGGAGCCATGACGCAGTGAATGTATATTATGCAGAGGAACCATCATATTTTCCTCCTAATTCTTTTTTGTTTTTCCTCAGATGTGCCCTTGGCCTTCCTCTATAGAGTGTATATTTCTCTTGGGCCTGGTGGGTACATGGAAGGGAAATGGCTGTGATTTTTAATGGATTTTAATGGAAGCGAGACAGATTGAGGAGATGAAGACGAATAGAAATTCATTTTTAAGATGGATTGGTGGAATTGTATACTGACAGTAACAAACTGTTGGAAATATTCTCGATATACTTTCATCTAAGCTCTCACTCTCTCTGCTGGGGGCAAAGCTTTTTTTGTTGTCTTGATTTTTTCCCCTCTCAGCAGTCGTGGAGATTTTGTATATGGAGTCGTGTTGTAGCACATGTGGATGTTTTGAGAGTACATGGGAAGTATATTGGCATGTGAGCTATATATTTTCTTGGGAGAATAGACGTGGAAAAATTGACCCTTGGGTCTCTTACTGAGTCTGTGCGGGGGGTAAGAGAGTTGGAGGTTGGTGTTGACAGTCACAGCTATATGTTCTCTATGCAAACCAATAAGTTAGTGGTGCTGTTTGTATGTGACATTTTGACTACATAATTCTCTTTCTTGGCAGATGTGTTTATTATTAAAATGTTGTATGATTTTCGGGAGTGTGGAAAAAGTGTGTTCTAGCCCGAAAAACTTGGATGTTCTCATGCTCTGGCATAGCAGAGAATGCTCACCGTGTAGCCTTTTTTCCGTGTAACCTGATGAGTTGCCATGTAGGGCTGAACTGTTTTAATGACGTGAGTAAAAAAAAACAACAAAGGGCGATGATTATTTAGCAAAGTTGGAATGAATCGGCAGATGATCTTGCCACGTCCGTAAATTGTTTCCATGGATTTGATTATCCAGCAGGATAATAATTATGTGTACGTGGGTTGTGAAAAGGAGAAGACAAATGTCTCACAATTGTGAGGCAGTCATTTGATGTGTCTCATTATATCCAGAGGAAATCAGTCCAGAGGGTCTGATGGGAGGGGGAATTCGTTTTTTTTCCACCATGTCCTTGTGTTTTTTGCTCTCAGAACTGTGCCTTGATGCCAAGTTATTTGCAAGTCTTTTGTGTAATATAAGAGAACGTGATTGTTGGAGGAATTTTTACGAAAAGGACTGACTCAGTCCCTTTTTGAAGCAGGCCAAAAGACACAGAGAGCCAGTTCTATGTATATGTATGAGGAGCGAGAGAAAGGAAAAGAGAAATTGGATGGGGATGTGTGTCTACGTTGTTGAACTGTAGGGGTAAATAGGATGTATATGAATTGAGTTTTTATTCATGTGAGCTGCTCAGTGGATATATGTGTGTTACTTTTTGTGGGAAAGAAGTGCAACTGTATTTCTTTTGCGGGGGAAAGCACATGTGAGAAGGGATTTCTGTAGTTCTCCATGTTATTTGTTTGTGCCATGCAATGTATGCATAGGGCATGGAATGAAATGTAATGCTGAGAAAGTTGGAGCTAAAGGGAGTTTCATTGGATCTGTGGGGATATGTATACTATACAGCCGCAGTTTCATGGCCTCTTATACTATGGTTTAGGTCAATTTATATAGAACTGACCAGCTCGTTAGCCTCGGCATACATCTCTCCGACTCTTTGTCTGCCATGATCATCACAAGTTTGTTGACCCAAATTCTTATCCATTCATCGGAACAAATGGAATATTTAATATGATTTTCTCTATGTAATCTCACTATCTTGAGAATTGAATGCTATATAATGTGACAAGAACATTGGGAGTAGAGACTTTTTCTATAATGTTGATGTATGAAAAAAGTTTTTGGATGATTTTGCCATTTTGCGTCTCTCTCTTTCTCTTTCTCTCTTGCTCACTCACTCTTCAGAAGGCAAAAAATGAACAAAGAGCTAGCTAATTTTTTTCTCAGTCCCATAGAGGGTCCAGTTTCAGTTGTTCAGGGAAGATATGGTTCTGATTCTGCCACTGACTGCTCTTAAGATGAGATTGTGGTGGCGGGAGATTAGATATTAGAGTGTCTATTTGGATTTCTTCCATCCACCATATACTATATATGGTGTATACTGGGGTAATACAGACTGTATACTATACTGTTGTTGCTCCCTTGACTGATGTTTTAGTTTGATTGGGAGGGAGAGACTGCGATTAACAAAGTCTATGGAGTCTGTTGTAAGTGTAAGAGTGAGGGGGATCGGAAAAAATCTACTGGCTTCGTGTCTGACATTTATTTGGATTTGATGTGGAAAAAGTTTGGGAAGAAGATGAGTAGTATAGGAGAGGAGCCAATGTTGGTTTTAGTGTGCCAACTTAGTGCTCTCTCTCCATGTATTCCTCCGACTTTTTCACTCTACAGATCAACTTACTCGCATAGGGTCTCCTATGGAAGAAGACAATTATTATTGTATGTCATCATCATATCACAGTATGTGTGTGTGTGCATGTCTTTGTGGTGGTCGTATAAGTTTTTTATGTGCCAGTGCTTCCCCCTCCCCCGTTGCTTTGTTAGGCCGTTGCCAAGTTGTTTTTATCTGGTGAACTTTCCCTTTACAGTATATTCAATTGACAGAATAGTACGTATTTACTGTTTCTAACTTGTAAATGACTTTGGAAATTGAATTATGATACTGAGGCTTTATTCAAAACTTTCCCTCTGTGTTACTTTAGTTAAATGTGAGAGGTATGGTTGTGAATGGTCACATGGAATTTTGTAAGTGATACGAAACATGTGATGTCAAGTGTGTTATGGAGAGAGTTGAAGTGAGAGAGAGTCTATAAGGGAGAAAGGCTTTAGAATTGTTGTGCTTTGGATGGAGGTAGGAAAGCATGTATGGAAGTTGTCATGGATAGAGACGAACATGGGAATGAGCTTTCCTTAGAGATGTAATCCGAGTGTGATGTGCAAGGAGGTTGGATGGCAGTAGAGATGAGAGACGTGCCTGACTTGGAGACAGAGAGTTGATGCTCTGTGTTTGTTCTGCGGGCTCTATAGGCGACTGGAAGTAGCTCTGTGTTACGATCAAGTAATTTTTCTTAGCCTCTACTCACTCTCTTATCTCTCATAGGCGGAGCAAAAGAAGCAGGAGTCGGATGTGCGTGGTTTTTTGTGTATATGTGTATGTGCGTGGTTTTTTGTGTATATGTGTATGTGCGTGTATTGTGTGAGTGTTTTGGATGTAAGACTCATGTGTGTGGTACTCAAGGCTGTAATAATCTAAGTAAAGTGGGGGGATCATGTCAGGGTAGTAATAATGAGTGCGAGCGAATTTGAAGTTTAAGTGATGACGATGAGAGAGGGCCATATAATATATACGAGGGCTGTTGTTATTGGTGCTGCTATATGGTTCGAGCACTGCTCTCTGGCCACTTTTTTTTTTTAGGTGTGACAAGCACCTTGTCTGCAGCATATAAACAGCTTAGGCGTGACCAGGAGGGCAGTAATGGGAGTTTTGTGACAGGGAAAAGGTAGGAGGAACAAAGGCGACGGACGGTCTGTGTGATGGATTAATGCATTGGAGTAGAAAACGATGATGATGATCGTCATCATTTCCGCCTCTCCAAGTAGTATTATACATGTTGAAAGAAGAAGAAGACGAAGGACGCGTTTATGTGAGAGTGGAGGGTTTTATGTGTCTCAAATTGAGATCCTATAAATGTATAACTCCATACCCATAAGATTGAAGGACGGGCTATATGTGGACGTGTGAGTATTTTTTGTGAGACCTTGCAATGTCGCATGTAGTGAAAGTGTGTAGAAGTACAGGGACGCATATGAAGAAGTTTTTGAAGTAAATATGTTTTCCATCATCTCTCTCTCTCTCTCGCCATGTCTCTTTCTGTCGACCTCCTCCCAACGTGTCTCTCTGTGTGTGCGTAACGACTTGAAAAATTCATCTGTAATCCTTTGTAAATAGGGACATATAAATATTTGCTCTCTGCTCTTTCCAGGTTCGCCTTGATAGATAGGGGTTCGTTGAGACAGAAGAACAGAGCGAGAGAGAGAGAAAGTTGGAGGGGATTACATTTCTCTGTTTGCCATCCACATTTTCTATCTGTCTTCATATGTCTGTCTGTGTGCATGATGCGAGTGAGAATTTTTGGTGGGAGGGTGTTCGTGTGTATGAAAAATGTAAAGAGCTCTCATCACCATGTATATCTTGTTGATCTTGTTCACGTGGATTTGATATGGTATTGTTGTTACTCACCTGTCTATCAGGAGGGTAATGTAGTGTGGGAGTTGGTTGCCAAGGAGATAAGTATATTGATGTGAACGTGTCAGAGGTTAGAGGGGAGTTGTGATATCTAATCTGTTGGTTGGTTGGTAGTGTGTGTGTACATATGTATGTTGCTGGAAGCGTTGGGCTATTACCAGTGTCGTAATGTCTGGTCGTTTGGGAGTAAGTGAAGTGGTTAAGGGTGGTTTGTTAGTTTGGAATCCAGCTAGTTGTGCTCCGAGGCTTTTTAATCACATAAGTTGCCATGCCAAGCATATATACAGCGTCGTGTTTCCTTGTGGGAAGAACAAGTTGTGCATGGAAGTTAGAGCCACAGACTGATGTGCCAAGTTATTGCACACATTACATCGCGGCATTTATGTATCTTGTATAGAGCTGGAACTTAATCTAATTTACAGGGATGGGCTTTTGCAAGTGTGTGTGTATTACATGGAAAATGTGAGCCGTATGGGATCGAGGGTGGAAATTGGGATGGAAGTTTACGTATTAGTGGGTATGGGGAGTGTTGTGTGCGAGGATATTTTGAAAATTTTCAACAACAGAGATACGTATAACTGCTAAAGTCGGTGGAGATTCCCAGAGCTGTAATGCCATTTAAATGAATGGTTGACACATGTGTGTGTGTGTGTGTGTTTGTGTGCGTGTATGGGTATGGAATTGATTGATATATTTATGCAAGTGTAAATTATGGCTTGACGGCTGACAGCTTTGAATTGCAGCGAGTTAGCATGGGAATAATATGGTGAAGAGTTTGTGGGAGCGGCAGTGTATTGGTGTTTATATGGAATTCACTCTCATCCGAGTTGACTCATGTAGAAGAATGAATGGATGTATGAATGAATGAATAACTTTGGTGGAAATGCCCCATAGACGCTCTTCTTCATTCCCTCGTGCCTTTCTCACCAGCATCTAGTGGGACTTTGTATTAATTTTTGATTACTTTGTTCCAAAAGTTTATTTTTCTATCCCTTGATTTCCCATGAAATTTGAATAAAGTTAAACTCAAGTTGTCCAGATATTGTTGCTCGCAATAAGTTTATAGCATTAAGTTGAAGACCATTAGCTTGATCTGGTTGTGTCCCACGCATGCGATTATGGAGGAGTGTATGAGAGTGCATTTTCAGGAAGAGAGAAAGCGAGAGAGAGAGACGGATAGTATGGATATTGTTTTCACTGTAAATTTTCATTGTAGTAATCATGTTAGCAATTTGGAGATTTATAGATGGACTGTTTGCATTGGGTATAGGGGCTATTGTGTGTGAGATGGAGATTTAGTGTATAGTCTCTGTTGATTGGTAGCTTAGGCTTGATGGGAGGAATAATTTAATCAAGTTTCCTCGTGATGGAAATAGGAGGACTTGGTTATTGAGAATGTATTGGGTTGGACGACGGGAGAAATTGTTGTGTATACCTGCGGCTTACTAAACGCAGCTCATGCTCATCAATGATGGTGAGCATGGGCTGCGTTTAGTAATGTAGAGAATCTGACTCATGTCACATGTAATATTGGATGGGGCTGATGAAATTTGTCAGCTAAATGTGGAGATAGAGAGAGAGAGAGAGAGTACAGGGGATAACAAGTGTGTGAATCTGTATGGTAATGTGATTTCCTTTGGCTTTTCCAGGCAATGATAGTGAAGTCAAGAAGAGGAGTGGTAGAACGTGGTAGTTGGTCGTCGGGCGGTCTACGTGCAGAGAGTTCTATACGTGAGAAGACGAAGAAGAGAGACGGCCCGTAAGACGCCAAGTATAATTCACTTTGAATAAACTGGGACAAGTGTGGATAATTTGGACGTATCTTTTGTGTGAGCGGATTGTGCTGGTGGTGAGTGCGAACGGATTGTGAGGGCACTACACCCATTTGCTACATCGTCGTCGTCGTCGTTGTAATCATCACAGCAACGTGATCATCATGGAAGACAACAACAGTAAGCGGCAGGGAACGAGAGTGTTCAAGAAGAGTTCACCTAATGGCAAGGTTCGTATTAGTGTTGGCTAATTTTTCACGTTCAAGTCCCGCAGATAATATGATCAAATGTCTCTGCACAACTCTTCCCGCTCGTCAGTATATAGTATGCATAAAAAGTCTGCGTGGATTTTAAGGCGGGGAGGTGGCGGAGGGGTAAGAGACTGCCCGACGAGAACTAAGTGCACTTATTTCTCATTTATTGAGACAGCGTGGAGAGACATAGGAGCGGAAAAAGGAACTTTCACGTGTTATGTTCAAGTTGACTATATGTACATGAGTGAATGCGGTGCGTGTGAAGCCGTATACGACGTGTGTGTTTAGGAAGCAAGCCATTATTTTAAAGGAAAAAGTTTGACTACTGACGGCTCTCTTAACTTTTTTTTTTATTTCACTCCCGCACAGATAACAGTCTACCTCGGGAAACGAGATTTCGTCGATCATTTGACTCACGTGGACCCCATCGGTAAGTTTCAATTTTCTTGCTCCATTTGGAACTAATTTGGTTTTGTGTGTGTGTGTGTGTGTATTTATATTTTAGTATAGGGAAGTGGCTGTCATGTTTCACTTGATTCTCATTCAGTCTTGCTCTCTATGTCCTCGCCTCTGCTCTTGATCAAGTGGAGGCTGATGGATGAAAGGGTTGATGAAGAAGTGGATGAACAATGTTATTATTCTGCCTTAATATTGGGAAATTAAATGCTGAGGGACGTCTTGTTTGCCTGTTGATGACGGAGAAGGCGAGGGAGGGAGGTCGTAATGTCATTGCGGATCAATCAGAACTGAAGAAATTGAATTGAGCAGAAGTGAAGAGGTGCTTAAGTTACGGAAGCGGGGAAGAGAGTGTGTGTGTAAAGAGAGAGAGTGAGCGAGAGAGGAAGACTGGGAGATGAAGTATGGAGAAGCTGTCTGTTGTTATAAGTAGTCGGCAACAAGATTATTTATCATGTGAAGGCGGATAGATATGCTGGTGAGCGAGGGTTACATCCGTGTGGCATGTTGTTGATGTAGAAGAGATAAACTAAACAAAGGGCTCCGATCCGCTGTCGCCCTTGTGGCTCTCTGTGTGCGAACGGCTGCTTGTGAAGCTTTCAAGTTTGAACAGAGGGCTGGCCGCTTGCTGCTGGCACTCTGCCCCGGATGTAGTCCATTACACGGCATTGAAAAGCACATGGATGAAGGAGGGCTATGTGTTTGAGTGTGAGAGTCTATAGTGGAACATAGATTTGATCAGAGTTCTCTGTTTCTCGCTCATGTTAACCTTCTGCCATCCTCCCGCTTGTTAGCATATGTGCCTTTGCAAGTTGAAATAATCATAGTGACAATGGATACATTTGAAAATGAGACAATTAGCCATTATATGTTCATTTTGCCACCAAATGTCTGCTTTTTTCAGCAACAGTTTCCCC
>JAQIWI010003101.1:0-10770 GCA_034698825.1 Deuterosminthurus bicinctus
GAGTGAACTTTGGTAGCTGAACCTTCGCCGAGAACCGTTGTAAAGTATGTGAAGGTGGTGTAGTAGGTTTTTGTAGCAAAGATTAGTACTGGTGGGGGCTGGTAAGGTTTAATTGTTGTGGGGGTAACTGAAATAGTTTGAGCTGTGGTGTTGATGGGAATGAATTCTATTGTTGATTGAGGAGGTCGAAGTGTTGGATGAACGTCGACTGTGAGAGAAGGAGTGACTAGTGTGGGTGTGACGAGGTGTGTGAGGACTTTTGTGGAACTTTTCAGCACTGGAGATGACCCTGAAAGGCCGGTCGTGTAAAATGTGAAAGTTGTGAACTGGGTTTCGAGGGGCGTTGGTGATGGAGAGGGCGCTGGGACGAGTGCTTCAGTAACAACAACTTGAGTTATGGTTTCCATTGTCGTCACAACCCGACTGGCTTCATCCGCCAATGTTTTTGAGAAGGTAAATGTGGTAAAATACGTCTCCGTTTCGAAGACTCGGGATGAAAATGGGGTCAGTGTTGGACTAGCGAGATAAGCTGGGACTGTTAGAATGTTAGAGACAGTCTCTTTGCTTGTTAGAACAATGGGAACGGTGCCAGCGGTGAAGGCGTTGTAGTAAGTGTAAGTGGTCATCAAGGTATTGGTAACGTAAGACGAGTCGTCTTCAACTGGGACTATTGATGAAGGTTCAGCTTTTAAGTTTGCTGTGTAAAGGGCTGTCGGTTTAAATTTCTCGGTGACCACATTTGAAATGACTTGTTCTCGGGTGTTGACAACTGTGCTGCTGTGGGACAACAGCGTGGTCATATATGTAAAGGTCGTCACGAGGGTTTTCGTGATCAGGTCGGGTGAGGCCGAGCGGACTATTGAGTGGAGCAGGTGGTTGATCTGCTGGTACTGTGATGTCGAATCATGTGAATTTATTAACATTGTTTTATAAATGGATTTTTTATTTGAGTTCACACTTACGGGCTTCCCTGGCTGTTCAACTAGATGGAACTGCCGGGAGACTGTGGAGGGTGGTAACGTTGTGTGCTTGGCGCGAATACGTGGTGTGTATTGTGGTGTTCTCTCCAAGCCGACTATGTAGTCTGTTTTATCTCCTGTAAGTTTACAGTAGCGCCCATTAGTACGCTCCACATTATTGCATTTTAATATGTTCGAGTGTCAAGGCTTCAAGTGCTGCTTTCAATTAGTGCAACGATTGCAAAATGTATAATTTAATGCGATTTTTATTAATTTGACAGACCTTTGACTATGACTTCTACCCCATTACTCATGACTCTGGTGGCCAGGTTCCGACCCGAAAGGATCTGGATGTGCCCAGCAGGACCCACATGCTGACGGGTTATATCAGTCCCATCCTCATCGTCCTCTTTTTCTATGCTGTAAGAATTCTTTACCTGGAAGCTTACAGCTTTATGCAGCCCACCTGTAATTATTTTACTTCATTTAAAACTCTCCTTTATAATTTCAGGGAAATCGAACGTTGTGGAGGAGGAATCATCACTTAGAACTCACCATATATGCAAACAGAGCAGGAAGGCTATAATTCATGTGCTGGAAAGAGTGCTAAGAAGTTTTTATGGATATTGAGTACGTAACATGCAGTGCAATGTTTACAAGGCCTTGAGGCTTTATATGGATTTTTTATAAAGGTTTAGCATGAAGAAAATGGCATTATTGGTACAAAGAACCAGAACCATTATTGGTATTCAAATGAATTGAAAAACTTTCGGCTGCTGGACGGGACTTTGAAAGTATAAAAGACTGAAGAAGTGTCGAAAAAGTTGATGCCATTTTAAAATGAGATTTGTTTGTTGAAGGAATCTTTGACAGAGAATTCATCAAGAAGTGAACAGAAATGTGGATGAGAAATAGAATGAAGGAGAAAGAAGAAAGAAAAAGTATGCGCTGAAACTTTGTACAAAGAGAATTAAAATCAATGTTAATTATCATCGTGTATCATCAGAAGCAGTACATCAGAGGGCGCAGCGTGCTGAAAAGCAAAATATTACGCGGTGCATTGGTCAATAAAATGAAAATCAAGTTAGTTAACTGAAAAAGATAGAAAGACAGCGAAGGAGAAGAATTTATAATTTTATAAAGTTTGGCACAAACTCCATTTATTTACTGTATCTTACACTTGAATCAATAATATAGTAATAATAACATTGTTACACAGTCCGTTGACCTACGTAATTGATTGATTATCCAATGAATAATAATATCAAAGCAAGCTTAAAATCTTGTTCTTTTCATTATATGACACAATTTTCAAGGCAAGTTAGACCGAACTAAAAAGTATATGTGTACCAGAAGTAACGGACCTATAAGAAAAATTGCACACTTATATAAGTATAAGAATGATAGCTAAATCATTATATTGATGCTTTGCAAAAAAACCTGTAAATTATTTTTAGTTCTTGTAACTATGACGATGACGACAACCAAGGCGAATGGCAGTCATTTGAACAAGCAATAATAATATTAATAATAATAATTACATTTTACAATAATAACTTTGTACACAATCAAAAAAAACACTAAAACTTGGGGTTTAAATTACCTAAACGTATATTTATATAATAATAATAATGGAGCACACACTGTAATGTTTTTTGTTAATAATAATTGTCCAAATTAAATGTCTAAAGTCCTACGCAGCAATAAGAAGAGTAAAAAATAGCTTATCACTAATAATAATAATAATGCCTGTAATATATTATATAATTAATTAAAATGTTATTTAAATTTATGTATAAAAAATCGTATTGGCAAACTTATGGGGTCCACTGTAAAATATGTAAAATTAATTACAACATTACCCCAACTGAGTCTTAATGTAACATACGGCCATAATATAATTGCAATGATACGACATTATTTAGCGTGCACTTTGACTAATCAATCTCGACACATCGCCCAGAACACTGTCCAAACTCTGAGTGGGTACTTGATGCCTAGATGAGGATGGGATTTTAATTGTATTAGAATCATAACTACTTTCCAATAATGTCACTGTACTCTCTCCCTCATTGTTGTCTCTACCATCAAAAAAGTCAACTAAATTCTCCTCTATAACCTCCTCCGGGTCAATAAGCAACGAGGATTGTAATAGTTTAGTGGGTTCTACCGCAGGCTGTATAGCTACTTGTTGTGTCGGCACTACTTCAAAATAATAATCAGCATGCAATACACTACGCTTACGCTTAGGAGAATCTACAGGAACTGTACTCACGATGGTACTAAATTCACCTGGATTCCTACCCGACACGTACAAAGTGACAACAGAGAACTCATTCTTCTCTTGTACGGCCTCAACCTTAACATTTTTAACATTGGATTCTTCCTCTTGCTCATGTTCTTTATCTTTACTGTTGCTATTCTTGCTATTGATAGTTGGGGACAAGGTAGGTAGGATCAATTGTGGGGGTTGTGTAGGCAAAATGGGTATTTGTGGCTGCTGTTGTTGTTGTTGTTGTTGCTGCTGCTGAAGTAATTGTTGCTGTAAGAGATTCTGAAGGAGGGCTGGATTGAGTCCAGGGTTGTTGTTGATGTTGTTCAAAGGAGCCAGGAGCGTGGGCTGGAAGACCATCTGAGGTGTTGGAGTGATCACAGTGGAGTCAGTGATGAACTCTGTGGCTGTTATAACATGTGTGGATGACTCAACAACGGTGGTCTTAATGGATTTACCATGCAATGTAATTGGTAGGACAGTAGAAGTGAAATCAGTGACTGTGGTGACATAGGAGGTAGTGCGAGTGTTAAAATGTGTTATAGGAGTTGCGGGATCTTGGTTGTTCATAAGTCCCTTAAGCTGCTGCTGTTGTTGCAGTGCTTGTTGTTGCTGTTGCAAGCCCAACAAGTTGGGATTCAAGTTTAAATTACCCAAAAGTTGACTCAAAAGCAAATTAGTTAGTTGATTTTGATCGGTTAGTAGCGGATTAGGTGCCAGAGTGGAGACGACAGGTTCAACAGAGTAGACAGTGCTCGGGACGATGTGTGAGAAGGAAGTTCGCCGACCACGAATTGTCGTGGGGGTGAACGTGACACTGGTTGTGGCGGACTCGCGAATTATAAATCGAGTCACTTCCGTCACTCCAAACGATGGAGTTGAGGTTAGCTCGGAATTAATAGCAAGCACTTGAGCTCCCCCATAGTCTGTTAGGGAGTACTGATGCGGTCCTAAGACCTCTTTGGAAGCACTTGGAGTTAGAATTGTCTTGTATTCCGTTACTTTTCCATTAACTACTGGAATTGTTGTCTCCGCAGGGACATAATGAGTCACGGTAATTGTCCCAAGCTGAGCCGGCTCGTCGGCTTCGACTTTTTTGGGTGAATTGTAAGTGTCATAGCGGTTGCGATCGGTGTAGGTGGTGGAACCCCGAGTGCGGGATGAGGAGGGGAATCGATTACGAGAGGAAGTGGAGCGAGATGTTGTCGCTTCAGTTTGACGATAGCGGGAGCGAAAGCGGGAGGAGCGGGAGGTGGTAGGGGCTTCAGTAGTTACAGGTCTTTGGTATCGAGACTGACTTCGACGACTAAAACTATTGCTGTTAGTACCACTATTACTGTTACTACTACGACTATTGCTACTAGTAGGACGAGAGGTAGAACTGTCAGAGTTTGTCAATGTGAAGGGGGTTCGTCGGGCATTCGTCTGTGATGGAGTTGGGGTGATGCGTCCACGGAAGCGGGAAGAGCCGCGGGTACTTGGTACCGGCGCGGGCGTTGCGGGTGGCTCAGGCGAGTCGTCATAGTAGTCTGAATAGTAAGAAGGTTGGGGAGAGAAAGAAGAAGAAGAGCGTGAGTTGGATCGTGCATTATTGTTGTCAACTTGACGTCGATTGTAATTGTTTGAGCTACTACCTCTATATCTATAACCATATTGATCTACTTGCCTGGGTGCACGACGAAGTACACGTGCATTTGGTCGAGCACGAGGATATTCCCCTTCTTCACCATCATCGTCACCTGCAGCTGGTACAATATTGGAATAGAATTCCGACCCGCTGCCGATTAGATCACCGCGATGTGAATTTGAAAATCCTGCTGGTGCTCGAACATAAGTTTCATAGCGATTTGAACCATCAGCTTGAGGCTCAACTGCTGTTAGATTTCCCGATGCAATATTTCTAGTCTCCTCGTACTCTAATTCGCCATCTTCTTCCTCTTTTTCTTTACTTGCTGTGGTTGAAGCTGGACGGAATAGACCTCTTGAAGGGAAATTTAATGGACGTTGTCGTGGTGCAAACGTTCTGCGAGTTGTGGTTGTAGTGGCCGGGGCTAGTGTTGTGCGTGCCCGGTTGTTAAAAGTAGGGCGAGGTTTGGGAGTTGTAGCAACAGGGGCTTCTTCTTGTTCTTCATCGTCATCTGACGTAGTAGCAGCTGCAGTAGTTCCACGTGTTGAGGGCGTGGGACGTGTGAAAATGTTTTTACGAAGTGATGGGATGTTTCGTGCTGGTGCAATACGTGGGGCATTGGTGGTCGTACTTGGTGGATTTGGTGTGGAAAGACGTGGATTTAGTCTGAAACGATTACCACCAAGTCGACTTGCTGGAGTGGAAGGCTTTTCTGTCGTGCTGCTGCTGCTACTTACAGGCTCTTCGTACTCGTATTCAATAATCTCGTACTCTTCATCTTGTGGTGCCAACTGGCTAGTTGGTTTCACTGTTGTCACTTCTGTAGAAGTTGGACGAATGGCTGCTGTAGAGCGAGCACGTGGATTAAATCGACTTGAAGAAGAACCTCTGATTGCGCTGGTGCTGAAGCTGACTGTTGCACCTGGACGTGAGCTACGAGCTAAGCTTGGATTTCGGACTGAACTTGAACTACCACGTGCGTTGAATCCACCACGTCGGGATGAGCCTGCACCTCCGGCGAAGGAGCTACCGCGACTTGAGGTACTTGTCGGTGCAATAGTTGCAGCAGATGGACGGGCTGGACCGGTTGGTCGGCTAAAGCGGGACCTTCCGGGTGCGAATGGAAGTCTTGGAGTGGCTTCGGACGCGGTGCTACTTGGTGTAGTTGATTCGGCTTCACTTCCTCTAAAGGCAGGTCGTCTTCTATTCGCAAAAGAACTACCGCGTGAGGCTGGAGTTGCGCTCGTACTGGCTGCAAGTGTGGCGGTTACAGTTGGGGTCACGTCAGTTCGACTTACAACAATAGCGCTTGATTGTCTTCTGCGTGGTGCAAATGCAGGTCGACTACGCGAGGCGAACGGTGTAATCAAAGGTGTGAAGGATTTTGAGGCGCTTGTAAAGCTAAGACGGTTTGAACCACGACCACGCTGGCCAGGGAGTCTGCGCAATGGATCAGCCTTTTTCTCTTCTGTGGCCGCCTCAGTTGTGGTTGGAATATCCTCAGTGGTCGTTTGCGCTTCAGAACTTTCAAGCTCGGCCAAGCGCGTGGGTGAAACTGTGGTTCCATCCTCAGAGCGAGTTGGGTTGATTACATAGCGCGAGGTGCTTTCAATAACTTGAGCATACTGATTGTCAATGATTGTCCCCAGAATACTTGAAGTGTAGTAAGTGGTCTGCTCGCCCTCGACAATTGAACCGTCGATAACTCGAACTAAACCAGTTTTGAGTGGATCATCAGATGGACTGATGTTTTCATTATTCAAAACACTTGAAGTTTTGTCCAATAAATGAGCATAGCTTCCATCGATTATTGTGCCGTAGGCTTTTGTAGTGTAGAATGTTGTAGCAGCACCATCCGCGTCTTTGATTGCACCTTGATTGACAGACACGAGTCCAGTTTCGGAAACTGTGGCATCTGGAATGAAGGAAGTTTCTAAACTTGCAGTGGGTGAGATGAGCAGGGAGGTAGACTCGAGGACTTGAGCGTAAATGCCATCAATGTAAGTGCCATAGACGTCTGTAGAGTGGACTGTGGTGGTCATGTCGACAACTTCAGACGAGACGATTGTACTGAGAAGGCCAGTGGGAAGGTCGTAATCGTCATCTTCATCATGGGGCTGGTCATTGTCAGAAATTTCAGGCTTAACTGTTCCAACTGCACGAGCTTCAACAGCTGTAGGACTCACTGTTGTTGGTGCATCCGAACCACTAATTACATTTGTAACCGTTTCAAGCCGACTAGTTACAATAGTTTCGTCTTTCAAGTATGACGTGGTGTAGTAAGTGTATGTGGTGAAATATGTAGTGAGGTCAGAGTCTTGAGTAGCTGAAGTTGAAGTTGCCTGGATTTCGGTCGAAGATGAAGAAATGGTAGATGGTGCAACATCATCCACACCAGGTGTGACTACATTTGAAACAGTTTCCTCTCGACTGGTCACAACTGGACTGCCCTCCTTAAATGATGTTGTCCAGTATGTGTACGTGGTGTAGTAAGTAATGGGATAGGCCGGTTCAGAAGTGGAAGTTGCGTCCTCCTTTTCGGTCACATCGCTCACAACATTGGTCACAGTTTCAAGTCGGCTGGTAACGGTGGAGGTGCCGGCCTTGTAGAAAGTTGTGTAGAAGGTAAATGTTGTAAAATAAGTGCGAAGGGCGGGAGTGCCATCGATTTCCTCAACTGGTCCTTCGGATTTGGAGCTTTCATCGTCATAAGTTGTGGCGTGGGTAGTTCCTTCAGAGCCATCAAGTTCGTAGTAATCTGCATGACTCACAGACTCAGTAGAAGCTTCAGGTTGTTCGCTTGTTGAGCGTGCAGTTGTCTCGCTAGTTTCACTTAAATTGCTACCAACTTCATTTAAATCTTCAGCTTCAGTAGGTGCAGGAGTTACTGCCGTTGGTCTAACGACAGAGCGACCGGATAAGCTTGTAGGTTCGATAGGCTCATCAACTTTGCCCGTCCTTAGGATTTTATTACCCTTGAGGACGCGAGTGTAAGTAGCAAGAGAGGATTTGAGCGATTCGGTATCATCTACAAAGAATGTAGTCAAGTGTGTATAAGTTGTGTAGAAGGTGGTCTCCTTGGCATCATCCACCTCTTCCTCCTCTTCTTCATATTCATCTGTAGGTGTCGCCTCTGAAGTGGCCTCCACAGCTTGCTCAGTAGCTGAAGGTACAATGCGAGTTACAGTTGGTACAACATTTGTTATCACTTCAGTTCGGCTCTTAATTGAAGTGTCCTCGCCGTTGAACAGCGTGGTGAAGTAGGTGTAAGTTGTATAGAAAGTCTTGTGGACTGTAGCAGTGACAACAGATGGTGAAGTTGGTTCAACTTCGGCTGATGATGAAGACTCGGGCTCTAGCTCTTGAGTTGGTTCAACTACAGGTGTGGACTTTGTACGAGATTTACGAATAACTGACAACCTTCCTGAACGAGTTGGCTGGACGGATGAAAGCAATGCTGCACTTGAAGTTGGTTCAATAATTGAAGATGGTGCAGCAGCAGGAGACTTTGATTGTGTGAGAGTGACAATATTAGAAACAACTTCTTCCCGACTTGAAACTGAAGTAGTTTGACCGGTAAAGAAAGTTGTCAAGTAGGTGTAAGTTGTGAAGAAAGTCTTGTAGACTATTTGTGAGCCAGTTGGCTCAATCTCGTCCTCATCTTCTGCTCTAGATGGCTCCAGTTCTTCATCTTCTGGGTCCAAAGATGCGGATGCAGTCGGGATAACACTTGCAAATGTTTTCTTTACCACACCAACTGCTGTGGAGGTTTCCTCGCGGGATGTTATGGAGGTGATTGTGGTGCCCTCTTGAGGGAGGAAGTATGTGGTGAAGTAAGTGTACGTGCGGAATAATGTTGTGGGCACGGTGCGAGTAATGTAAATAGTTTGATCCTCGTCATCATCACCTTCTTGAGTTTCTTCGGGCTTGTCCTCAACAGGAACAATGACCTGGTCACGTGGTCGACCTTGCACTTTACGAGCAGTTTCAACTTCATTTTCTTTGTCCTCGTCGATTGACTTTGGTGTGGTTGATGAGGAGGTGGACGAGGTTGTGGATGACGTTGTTGTGGTGTAGTCTTCATCATCATCGTCTTTCTCAGCTTGAGTTGTCGTCTCGGGCTCTTCAGGCTTTGAAGTTGTTGTTTTGCGCGTTGAACTATTAGATTCTGTAGTACTGGAAGTACTACTTTCAGTACGTTCATACTGGACAATGTTTGGGATTGTTGTGTTCTCGTCGTCATCTACGTGCTCAGTGGTAGTGTATTCATAAGTTACCACAGGCTTTGATGATGACAGGAGGCGTACAGATGAAGGTGCTATGACTTGTGAGGTGGATTTGATAACCTGAGCGTAGCTACTCTGGATGAATGTTCCATAGACAAGCGTGGTGAAGAGAGTGGTGCTGCCGTCATTAACGACAGAATTGCCAATAGAACTAACAAGGCCAGTTGGATTGTGTTTTCCAGGTTGGAGGACAACGGTTGTGGCTTTGTTGGCCTCGGGTACAAAAGGCTTAAAGATCGGAGTTGGCTCGACAACAGCTGAAGATTGTGATGAGCGTGAGCTGGACTTTTGTTGGAGATGCTTTGGCAAAAATCTAGACCTGGAGAGAGTTGGGAAAACTGTCTTCCGGGTTGGTGTGAAGCTTCGTGATGAAGAGGATGGAAGTTCAGGAGTCGGGACTGGCTTGAATTGAGGTGTCAAAAGTGCACCGGCTGATTGGTCAACAAAAACTGTCTGCCGACCTGAAACGACAACGGTAGCTTCACTTGGTTCAAGTTCTGTCGTTCCTTCATCATCGGATTTTGGTGTGGTTGTGGGTGGACGCTCAGTACGCTTCTCAGTCGAAGTTGAAGGTTTACTTGATGTGGAGGTGGTTGAAGTTGTTGTAGATTCCTCTTCAGGTTCCTTTGTTGTTCCATACAAAATTGCAGTTGGTTGGATAGTGGGGGTAGCAGTTTTAGCCGCTTTGATGGCCATATCTTCGACTATTTTAGTACGAGGAGCAAAAATAATTACAGTATTGCCAACTGTGGTGGTGAAATCGGCAAAACCAACGTAGGTGACTGTGGCACGTCCGGTACTAGCGGCACTTTGGAGGTCATTTTCAACTTCATTATTCATTCCCCCCATGAGGTCTTTCATTTGGAATGCGCGAGAACTGCGTTGAGATTCCACTTTTGGTGCGGAAGGACTCTTAGGTTTTGTAAGTGCAGGACTTGCAATCTTTTGTGGTGGAGGGCTGGAGCCTGCACGTTGGAAAACCGGGGCTGATTTCCTGCTTGAAGATGACGTTGAAACGGCAACAGGTGCGTCGGCATAATCACGTTGAACATTTTCCGTTGTAGCATACTCAAGTTCTTCAGTTTCTTGACCAACAGTAAAAGTTGGCAAGGAGATTTGTCTGGCTGAACTTGGTCGCAAATCTGGAACTTTACGTCCAGTTGGGATCTCATTTTCAATCTCAATAATAGGTGGACGGCTAGAACTGGATGAGTGCACTTGGCTGGGCTCAAGTCCAAGATCCTTCAGGCCTAAAGTGACAGTGATTTTGTCGATCTGTGGACTGCGTGGAGTACCAGCATCTTCTACTGCACCATCCACAGTCACATAATCTCCCTGTTCAGATGCTTCAATCTCAACTAAGATACCTTCCATCTGACTCCCTTGAATAGAACCTTGGATGGGGATTCGTTCTTGATCTTGTGGGATGATAACTTTCAGATTCTTTGACATGTCCAGTACAACATTGTTACTCCTTGGTGGTCCATTTTCAACTTGCAAGGTTGGCATGACTGCTGGAGCGACTGTCTTAGCTGGTTCCAGGGCAGTATTGCCAAAGAAGAACAAGAAAGTTTTAGAATTTTGCAAGTAAGTTCCAGTGAAAACATTGTAGGTCGTCTCCTCGCC
>JAQIWI010003102.1:0-10768 GCA_034698825.1 Deuterosminthurus bicinctus
ACATTAGGTGGGCACTACCATTCCCCCCTATAATCATTGGAATCCCCGACTTACCGCTGGGATAGCTGCATTGTAAGAATAAATGAGAAAAAGAACTCATAACAAAAAGAATTACAGAGAAAATTGAGGGAAAATGGTGGCAACTATCGATTATACCTTGTCCAACTGTTTAACAAACTGAGAAGGCCTGAAAGATGATACGTACATCAAGTACAAGGAAAGCCGATCCTACGATAATCTTATGTGTCAAAGACATCAATTGCGGCTCACCAGTACGCACTGTGAGTGACGAATTAGGACCAATTCACCGGTGCAAGAGTTAACGCTCAAAATCCCTGTGCATCAAATTGCAATTTTTAATTCTTTGGTAAGACATATTTAAGCATCATAGAACAATAACTACGCTGTCTTTGTTCAACCGTCGTTGTCCTTGCCTTAACTAAATGAATCTCATCGTCAACCCACCATCCGAATGTAGTACGAACACACACGCATTCTTCTTAGAACTTCGTCTTCTCAGCCCGCTGAAAATGAGCTTGTCCGGCTAATCCCTGCATTACGTATTATTTGCAATCAAAAATTCACGCATCATTTTCGCGTCTATCAGTCACTTCAGTAAAACTATCTAAACGAACATTTATCCAACTACACGGTTGGATAAAAGCGATGAAAATAATATTACTACTACCTACAGCCGCTTCATAAAAGATGAGAACTCATAAGTATGGGACCCTCTGGGAAGCTTAAGGCAAAGAAATATCCATCGAAAAGGCCATTGAACTTACAACTAGCAACAAATTATTCTGAGAGCTGGCAACTCACATTTACTCAGTGGCTCTCAGAAAAAAAGACAGGAAATTAAAGGGTTTCTTAGGAAAACAAACAAGTTGGTCAACCATGACATTCTTCAAAATAACAAAGCAAACAATAACCGTCCTCTTACCTGGTTGTCCTGTTCGTTTCTATTAATTTAAATTATTATTCAATTTATTCGCGATGGTTGCAGCCAACATGGCCCGTACTATCAATTTTCCTGGGTAAACGCGAAAATAATTATTACTTGAGCAGTGGTAGCTTCCATAAACAAAAATTAATTGGCCCATTTCAAGCTAAGGTGCAGACTGAATAGTTCACTTGGGCATGTGTGCGCTCGCATAAGAATTAGAAGTGCAATATAGAAATTGATGAATCTGTAGCGCGCGAATGTTTTGGCGTAAGACAACAACAAAATAAACAAAAACAACTGGATTTCTTCATTTGTTTTATTTTTTTTCAGTTTTCTTATACTCAAATGTTTCATATTTCTCTCATTAAATCCACTAGTTTGCCTGTCAACCTTGTTTTTGGCATAAAACTGAAGGTTGCCATGAGGACAGGTATGGGATGTTGAACATTCAAGTTTAAAACTTCAAATTTCATCGAAAATTCCCGAAAATGTAGTGCATATTAAAGTACATATTTTCAAGAATTTCGGCACATATTTACATACATATTTACATACATATTTACATACATATTTTCGACATTTTTGGTACATACATATTCGTGCTCTGCTTGTGACTGACAAAATATTCGAAACAACCAGTATGTCATCTCTTTTGTTCTTAGTAGAAGTCACGGTGGGTTGATATCATTTCCGTAGCAAATTTCTGGACAGATTACTCAAGTTATAACAAATCTTTGTTGTTATGTGTCATGGTATTGCGGATCTAAATCAAATTAGCATTCAAGTGGTCAGAATTGTGAACTTCTAAGTGATTTCATATTTAATAATAATAATAATTCGAGATGCCCGTTCCAGTGGAAATTGATTTGGAGCCAGGCGAGACATCACAACCTTCCCCAGGTCACCCCAGTCGTAAAGGTGGTTGTTACTTTAACGAGCCCAGAGTAACCAAGAAACAGTTGGATAACGAACTAAGCAACTATTTTGCTCAAGGCCAGCCACAACAGCATCTGTATGTTCCGGACAAGACCACACGTCGCCAGCGAGAGGAGCAAGAAGATGTAGCCATCAGAGTCACCCTTCCGGAAGCTTTTGGTCACTTTGAGGACATTCCAGACTACCCCTACGCCAAAAGATCTTACCAAACATTGCGGTAACAGTCCCAGGCCAGAGCAAGGTTGCCCCGAATGCCCTTCCAACAGATCTTGTCAATGTGACCATCCTTGGCCCAAACGCTCTCTTGGCGTGTGTTCTAGGCCATTATTCCAGCCGCAAGACTTTTCTCCAGCGCGAGTTTGGACTGAAAGTCTTCATCACACCTTATGATGATCCTCTTGAAGACACACTCCGAGCCATTGAAATAAATTGCATGTACCTAGACATTGTCTCGGCTCAGTTCATCCTTTTGAAATGGTTCCGTGAGCTGCCAGATGACCGGTTTAACGAGCTTCATGCCATGGCCATCCTCCAGGATCCATTGATATCAAACGTCTTCCATCGAATATTATTCTTCCCAAGACTGTTGTTAAGTTCTCCGAACTAATTCGAGAGAGTGTTATTGCGAGTGCCAGATTCTGTCATTATTGTCGGAAGAAGACTCGAAAGACAACTCACTGTGCAGTCTATGAAGCTCGTGGTGGAAATCCATCAGGACCTCCGCAATAATTGGACTAGTTCAAGACAAGAAGAAGAAGGAGAATGAATTTTGGACTTCGAAACTGAGTGGAGGAGGTTTTCGCCAATACATCGGATCACGCCCAGGTAAGCTGCTACATTTGATAATCAGTGATGAATTCTAGTTTTAGTTGTAGTTTTAGTTAGGCAAGAATTATTCTTGCCTTTTGAATTTCATTGCTTACGTCTGCTGCAGAGCCAAAACACTTTGTAGAGAATTTATATATTATTGAGGACCAGAAGTAACCTCCTGAAGCTGCTGCCAAAATGCCAATTTGACGCTGTTATCGTGTAGGCTTTTCACCCAACGTCTGGATCATCTCGCTGTTCCAGTTGTAGACTTTATAAAGTGTTATCTTGGCACGACACAAAGCGTCCGAATGGGATAAATCTATAGGTCAACTTGCGTTATGAGTTGGCAGTGGGACATGAGTTTTGCAGTTGTCTCGTACGGAATGGCATGCTCCCTCTAGAGAATTGAAACATTAACACAGTAAAGAATTAAAAATGTAACTGGTATTTAACATAGACCTAGACACACACACACACAGACACACACCGACAGATACATGCACACCCACAGGCAAGTGCACACACACAGACACAGACACACGCACAGAGACACAGATTCACTTTGTTTGATGCCGACTTACTTCTTGAAAAATCACCGGAGAAACTACCCGAAAAGCTGGCTGAGGTGCACATTGTATGCCAGAAGCTAGTATGATTACGAGCATGACACACAAATTCCACATTATGGCTGACACTCATGACTGTATCATAGAGCTCCAACAGAGACCACAATTTGATCGAAAGTATATACCTGCTATGCTAATAGCCGAAAATGCCATCAAGCGCTTGATATGCCCAAAGCATTTAGAATAAGAAGAATATGAATTAATTTATATGCCTTGGATATGCCATAGTACTTTATGCTACTAGTGCAAATATGCACTGCATTTTACATTGCCAAATTGTCCCAATGAAGTATCGCTGAGTTGATTATGCCATGTGATACAATTCTTGTCTTTTTTCCATACAAACTTTTTTTTACCAATTTATAGGACTATATTTTTTCAAATTCTCAATATAGGAGTTTTAAGCTACTTTAAAAAAAATATTTCTAATAGGAGGACACCTGAAAATATATGAGACTCCTATTAAATATAGGTCGTCCGGTGAGGCTGGACTTTCACGCTGCAAGTAACTTGATGGATTGACCTCCACAATACGGATGTAGGCTGCACACACCTCCTGATTTCATCAGGACCCTCCTGATTTGGGACTCCGTCTCCTGATGAAATTTTGAACCTCCTGACGCCGTCAGGAGCCTCCTGATATCAGCGTGACCGTAGAACGGATTAAAATCAGCATTGTATTTTGTCCAAAATTCAAATTTTTCTGCGAACTTCGTAAGCAAAAGTTTTCATATTTCTCTTATAACTATTATGGGTAGGGATTAGAGATCTATAAAAATATATGCCAGCCCAAAATCCTTACAATATACAGTCTACTAATATTAGGCATATTGTTACAACGGCATGAAGAAAAAAAACACAACAGTTGGGCAAAGTTGGAGGTTTTGCAGGCGTTTTTAACGAAATGCACCTGTCGCTGAAGATGAATAAACGTTCAAGGATTAGGACCGTTTATGTCAAGATGGAGAAATGAGGAATATTTTTGTCTCGACTTTGTAAAGGGATTTGTGTATGAAAATATGAGGAATTTTATGTGATTTTAATTGTAATTATGTCACGGTTTGTATTATTATGTAGCTCGAGCTCGGGTCATTGTAAGTGTTTAGTTATTCTTGTAATTATTGAGAATCCCTATTAATTATGGAGTAATAAGTGGGCTCGATTTGTGAAACGTTAAGTGACCTCTTTAGCGAACGTTGCTGAGAAGGGACCTTTGGACGAGAGTCACCATGGTGACTCAGCCAACGTAAGCCATCCGGTCAAGTCATTAGCGCGAGCCTATAAAAGTGACATTAGACTTTGACTCAGGATGGCAGTGTAAATTTGAGATGACAGTGTGCCTTTAGGTTTAAGTAGGAAAAGTTGTAAGATAGATTGAGAGCGAGCGGAAGGAAATTATAACAGTCCACAAAATTTAAAGAGTATATTTATCGTGTTGGGATTGAGTCGAAGGGAATTACGTCCATCTCACCAACAAAACCTGCTTGGGCTCGGCTGCTGGGCATTCAGAAATTCATTGGGGGCATTTTTGAGACAATTTGAAACAGGAACCTGTGAGGCCACTAATTCAATAATTTAAAACCATAAATTTCGGTTTTTTTGAGTAACAAAATTCAAAAATCTCCGCAAAATTTTGAAATACGGCGACGACTATGCCCGAAATAAGAGACATTTTTAAACAGTCGGATATTTTAGCAGAGGACAAGCACTTTGGGCGTGCTTCTGTGGGCGGGCAGAAAACCTCGGGCAGTTTGATTTTGTTGAATCCTTATTACGGGTTGTAGCGTTAGGTCGACGATAATGAGGGCTCAATTGAGAATAATATGTAAGATTGACGAATTGGTGCGACCATTCAAGTAACTACGGTTACGCAAGCATCTTTGTTGTACACCAATCTGTGGTATCCTAATCGTTACATTAATACTAAAAAGTTTTTTAATGTTTGCAAGGGCCTAACCCAATAATTTTAGGCAAATATGAAGTTGTAAGTGTCAGTAAATGCATAAATTTCGTCATCAGCATGTTCCCTTATTTTAATTTTTTTTATGGCGCAAGACCTCCTGATTTGAGCTAACCGAGATGTGAGAACCCTATACGGATGTTAATTCAGTTCAGTATCAAACCCCGGTAAGTGCCTTGAGTTGGCCAAACATTTTGGGACCGTTTGCGTATATAGCCTTGTTAGTATCCCACATGCGTTGCTATAACGTCCCGTTCCCTTACCTTTAATCAACAAATAAAGTTGATTGAATTCATACTTCATGTGTGCTTCTCCTCTTCATTTGCGCATCGCTTGCCTATGCGCAAAGTATGAGCGCGCGTCATAAATTCAACTGGTTTAACTTTTGATGGAAGGGAAAACGAGGTGATTATGAACCGCAAGTAAGTGAAGATCGAAGGAAGAAGGAAATGAAATTGAACCTCGCGCGAATTTGTTCGCGAAAAGCAAAGTAAGAATGCGCGGAAAGAGGAAGTGATACGGAAAGTCACGTGATCTTTGAATGAATTGAGAGGGAAGAGACAGTATGAACAAGGCTTATGATATGAGTGAAAATATTAGTTAAATTTTTGTTCATTTAGGGTTAAACAACTCCCACACGTCTTGTTCACACGTAAACCGTGCTCTGTCTGACGCTCTTAAAGAGAAAGGGACTAGCGTGAGTGCCCGATTATTGATATTATGGCCTTAATTTTGCCTAAGGGCAAAGTACAGGGGTACTTTTTTTAAATGTTAAGCTCAGTGGCGCAACCACGGAAAGTTTCCTGTGTAAGACAACGTTAGTTAAGAACACCAAAAAAGGTGTTATTTAAAGTTAATTTTGCTTATTTAAGTGGTGAACGTGAATTCTGTGTAAGACATGTCTTACACGGTTGTTGCGCCACTGGTTAAGCTAATGTACACCAAGGTCCTCATTCTCACACAGAAGTTGCAAGGAGCCCTTCTGTGGCTTCAGAAGTAACACAACACACAGTGTCCATCAAGCGAGATTTTTAGCGCCAAAGTCATCGAATCCCTCATCAGCGGCTTCTGTCGCTTCTAAGAGATCGTACATGTTTAGGAAAATTCTATGAGCTCATTTCAATAGTGTTCAAATGAAACACATCTACATCTTTTAAAATTGTAAACTAAATAAACTAAAATAAAGTCCTCCCAACGTTAACGCGAAGGTTCTTTAGGTCAGCTGCACTAAAAAAAACTCCCGCGCGCCCCCTGTGTTAAAAGCACGAGGGGTTCCACTTTTGGTCAAAAACTAGTGCGATGCTTGAGAAAACTCCAAGTTTATGAAATAAATTGCATATTGATTTACAGATAACGTAGGTTCTCCCATTTTTATTTGAAAACATGAGTAGAATTGAAAGTTCAGTAGTTCGTGGAAGGAGTAAGTAACCAACCAGTATAGCGAGTGAGCCCAGACATTCGCACATTAAATTAAAAAGGCATCCTATTATGTGCTATCAACCACTTCCTCCAAGCCTAGGAAATGCCACCAAAGTTCTGCTAACGAGGCTCCCTGGTGCTTCCTCTGAACTTGAACTTTTTTGACATCTGGAAACATCTGAGCAAGTACTGGTATCGTAAAATCGTGCAACTGAAGGCACCGATCAATTTTCAGGACCTTGATGTTGATCGCTCGATCCGGCAATGTGCTGCTCAGCACTGCTTGACCTCTTTCAACGAATAGACTAATTACATCAGGTGAGAAGTCGCTCTCGTGGTTGTCCAAAATCATGACTTCCGTCAGGTTGGGGAAGACACGGGTAAAATCCAAGCCAGTCGGAAGCTTCCGAACAGACGGCTCAAGCCTACTTAGCGAGCAGCAGTTCATGTGCAGCTTCAATATTGTCACGCTTTCCAAGCAAATTCCATAGCACATCAAAGGCACAGCAAAGAGTAAGTCCATTCGCAAGGTGTGAAGCGAGTAGCGAGATGCGTGTAACAACTTTGGGGTGTACCACTTGAGTAATTCCAGGTCGACATCCACATCTTGAAGTAGTATGTCCATTTTTTCTGCCCTGAGAGAAGGGATGAGGCTTTCACAGAATTGACGAAACAGAGGTTCCAAGTCCCCATTGAGAATCAGTGTTGCTGAGCTTCCTTCCAGGATGTTTTCCATGAAACCGTCGTAATTCTCTACGTGCAATTCTTGCAGGTTAGGAGCACAGGACACCAGATTCTTTAGAAAAGTTTTAAATCGAAATTCATGTCCTCCATCTACGTATCTTCTTTTCACCCTGAAAATTTTAAGGCACGTGAAGCTCCGAGCATAAAAAATACTTGCAAGAAATTGAATATCCATTGAAAAATCGTTTCCGAATTCAAGACACAATTCCTGAAGTACCCCACAGTAGTCTTGCAACACTTTCTGCACCAAGAAAAGTTGATGACAAGCCTTGGTATTGTCCAAGTCATCATTGTAAAATCTGACAGAGAAATATTTCCAAGGCAGTCGAGCCAGAATTACGTTGTAAGCTCGGTGAAGTGATCCGTTGTAGAACGATGTGCAAACATAACAGTGATAAATGAGCAAATCCATGCCAGCGAATGGGACAACAGGCATTTTTTCCAAGTCTGAGCCAAAGTCTACGAGTTTTTCGCATGTGTATTTTATGGCAGCTCTTACATTGCCCCGTTCTCGCATCACGCTTCGGGCTTCAAAGCTCCATAGTTTGCTCACAAGTGAGAGTTGAATCAGCTCCGTAGTGGAGAATTGTTCCAGTATTCGTCTGAGAATCTGTGACGGATTTAAAACAAGTTTTTGAATTGAGGATCATCTATGATTTAATAAAGTGGCGTCAATAAATCTTACTGTAGGAAGACCAAGGCAATACTGGCTGATTTCACTCCCTTTCTCATCCGCCTTTTCCTGAAAGAATTACAACAAATTGACTTGAGTTTGAAAATCCGATGTGACAACACTGGCAACAAGGTCGACGAGCATTACCTCCCGGTTTTCTATGCAAAATGTTTCCATTGTGGAGTAGATTCTCGCTTAAAGTAACACACGAAAGCCTCCAATTAAATATCACAGGCAGTTTGAATTCCATTCAATGAACTGGACGACCGGAGCCAACTTTTGATGTCGGAATTAGCTTTCAAATCCCACAGGCCTGGGAATTCCTGTCAATATTGCCTTTTCACAGGGAAGGCGGATTGAGTGTAGGTTTGTCGTTGTGTGAATGTGAAGATGCGTAATAATGCTGCTGTAGGCAACAAGAGCTAAGTCAACATGCATTTGTTTTAACAGGACCAACTGCTATCTAGCACTAATCCTCACCATGTATGCAGAGCCATGCGTGCTATCAACTGACTGTCGCTAGTTACTCATTAGAGCCTTCCATAGCTTGTGTACTATCTTAATGAACTTAAGCCAAGTTTAGATTTCCACTTAGAAAGTCTGAGCCTGCAGGGCAATGTAAACTTCCGCTCATCGTCCATTCTTTTCTTACCCTAAGATAATGCCAGAAATAAGTAGAATCCCTGCTCCAACTTTTGTTTTGATCCCTCACTCCAATGTAACAGCTCCTGAGATGCCAAACAAATCTTAAGGTTGACACGTAACGTCCGACTGAATAAGTAACAAATACTTGACTTTTCTAAGGCGTTTAATTAACTCAAAAATGAATAGAATAAAGAATGAATTCAAACAAATAAGCTGCATTAATTTACAAACCAGATCAGACGCTTCCATTTACACTTGACAGGTCAATCCATACATTACTTTTCTCATATCAACAACATGAACATTTATTTTCCAACGTCACGCTATAAGGGTGAGTTGGTAAAGACTCAGCAGCTTATCGTTGGACTTGGAAGTGCCGGGTAGTGAATAAGTCCAGACATGTTATTAGTATGAAACTAATATGCCATTCTATTTCTACTCTCAGTCAGTTCCTCAAAGCACTGGAAATGTTCCACAAGATCTTCATACAAGGCCCCCTGATGCCCCCTCTTTGTGTGCATTGTTGTGACATTCGGAAACATCTGAGCCAGGAGTTGGAGAGTACTTTCATCTATGGAACTACATTGGTCAAGTTTCAGAAGCTTGATGTTGGCAGCTCGGTCTGGTAATGTTCTGCTTAACATCGCAGTCCCTTGCTCAACGAATGCACTAACGACATCGGATGAGAAGTCGAGGTACATATTGTCTAGCCTGACCATCAGTCCTATTTTATATAGGAAAGTCCTATACTTGGGACCACGATCCTATGAGATATATTTTTTCCGAAAAATGCCGAAATGTCCTATATTTCGAAAACGACTACTAAAATTCCTATAGTTCAAAGAAGTCAATTTTTTACATTCCAGAAGCTACAAAATAATCATAAATCTTAATTTTTGAGCGCCTTCGGCGCTAATATTGTTCATTGAAATACCTGTACTGCTTTTATTCCGATGTTTCATACTATTTTTTGTCATACAAAACGACACATCAACAAAGTGTAATGTGGCGGGTGCTACAGCAGCGCCCCATATAAGCTGGTTACAAACTGCAATGAATCTAGATCCTGGCACTTTTGTAGCGTTATGTGGTTTTTTTGCTGTTGAGCTCATGATTTCAAATGTGTTACTACTATGTGTGCTGACTGTGTAGCACTGAGCTAATGAGTAATATTTATGCTTTGTAGTATCCAAACTGCTCTTCAGCTCATCTGAATATACAGTTGTGACCTTTGAAATTTTTTGCAGACCGTTGGGCCGACTGAATTTTTTCTAAGATTGGTCATGCCCAGTCTGAAGGTTTTTATTTACGAGCTCCGGGATTTATTGTATTTATGGGCCGCCTGCGAAAGACACGTGTGCCACCTTTAAGCGGCCTCGTATTGAATTTTGCGCATTACTACGTCTATTTTACGTATTTGTACAAACACAGCAGTAGACAAGTTTTTCAAGTCATTTAGTTTTGGTAGAAATGAGTCATTCACCCGCTGTTTTGGAGCATTTTATGACAGATCAGACAATAGTTTTCTACTGATTGCGCCCACCACATTTAACACATGCGAGCCAATGACAATCTGTGCACGAATCCCGAGTCCATTCTGTTACTTTAACGGGCACAGGCCGTGCCAGGTTTGCCTTTTTTCACGGGTTACACCTCTGCCTGAAAACTGGCAAATGGTGAGAAACGCCGTAAAAAGCTTTACGATTAAAGGTGGTCAGAGTTGTGTTCATAAAATGATTAGCTTAGGCAACTTTTAAACCGCCAAAAATTTTCGAGAAATTGTCCTATATTTTTCTTGAATAAAAATGGTCACGCTAATATTGTCCAAAATTGTAACTTGTGTCAGTTTGGGGAACACACGAGTAAAATCCAAGCCAGAAGGAAGGTTAAGTAAAGATAGTTCAAGTTCTTCCAATGAAGGGTCGTTCATGTGAATTTCTAATGTTGTCACATTTTCCAAGCAGATTCCATAGCACATTAACGGGACAGCAAAGAACAAGTCCATAACA
>JAQIWI010003103.1:0-10766 GCA_034698825.1 Deuterosminthurus bicinctus
TTTCTGTACGACGTCATTTACTCTTCCATTAGTTTTCCCTCGTAAATGCAAATAAACTCGAAGCAGCCACAGACAAAATAATAATTACACGTACAACGATCCCATCGTACTGGGCGCACGAACTCGTATGAGGAAGGAACAAGAGCATGGAATGTATTTTGTCTGTGAAAAATGAGGATTACAGATAGGTCAAGTATTGCTTTGTAAGACATAAAATGGACTTGCTATACTGCTCCTGTCCACGAGGAATGAGGCAGGTCTGAATGCCTCTAGCTCGAGCTTTATTTTCACATGTTGCCGGCAAGTAAGAATCACAGTAATCATAATATACTTAATAATGTATCATTATTTGAAATGAGCTAGCCAGCAATTGTGCCTGTAGCTTAAATTGTATGTTGTAATGGCATATTGGAGCAAGCTCCATTTCATCATCATCATGTACTGCTCGGAACAATAACAGATGGATTGACAGAAAGTAAACTTTTTTCTCTTTCTATTTGTAAATATGGACTTGAGGAAAATACCGCTACGTTACCTATACAAGGAAAACTAATCATTATGTCGTTATTTGATTAGGACTTGACAACACAGAGGAGCCATTGGTGGCAGGCAAAAAGTGTACTTAACGATTGCACGGGTGTATAGTACTACAAGTTATATTGATAGTATACTTGCTGGGGTACCAATAATTACATATGGATTGGCAGTGTGCGATTTCAAAAACAAAAAAACCAATGCATCACAAGGACTTGCATTTCCTTCTTTATCGTTAAGCCTTTGTGAGACAGCACACACACCAGGATATTGAATGACATTCACTCACGTATGGACGATTAGTGAGTTCCAAAAGGCCAAAAGTTGATTGAAAATTGGATTCTTTAGGCATTGGACTCATTTGGCAAATTTTTTACCCCATTTGATCAGCCCAATAAATTGCCATTCTGTATAGTTATGCCAAGTTCATGTAGGGGCTTCTATAACCGAGCACTGCACCATGACCAGGGTGCTGTATGGGAAATGATATGAGCACTGTATGGATGTAGAAGCCTAGAGAAGAGTTGAGAATAAGTGGTAATTATTAGCGTAAAGCTGAATTCTGTCAAGTGTAGTAGTGAATAACAGCTTCTCCCTCATAACATATGAGAGTCGTAGATGGGAATGGCTGTTGGATTTTCCCCAAAGGCTACATAACCATCACCATGGCTCGTATGGCAGTTACACTATTGACATGTTTCAACTTGTCCTAATGGCACCAGCTGGGTCATATTAGTAACTCACCATCAGTCTAATCTGACCGTATGCTTGGTGTGCCGATTTTTCCTCTGACCCTGTCATTATCGTTACTCACGATGTAAGGTGCCGTTCCGCATGACTATATGTCAAAGCGTAATAATAATCAGTCAATCAATTTCACCCGAAACTTGTATTCGTCCATGATATCTTGCCGCACTGCTGACTCCCATGCGGCTTGATTCTTTGCTAATTATCCTCAGTTTAATGAGCTAGCCCACAGTGGATTCCCTTTGAAGCTGTCAATTATTATTGTGAATGTGTGAAGAAGATTTTGACGGGAATGTTACATGTAGTATACAAAAAATCAAATACAAGTGGGTGGCTATGAATTTGTCCTATTAGGAAACGTATTTTAATAACTAGACTGCCAATTAGCGCAAGTTGAACTGTAAAGTAAGTACCGTATACTTGGGATAGGAAATGAAGATGGGAAAAGAATTGGCAGTGTTGCATGAGTCTGAGAATGAAGAGTGAGAGAGGAAAAGGGGAGGAGGATGATTGAGAATGTGATTATCAATCCTTTTCTTAATTGTGATTTAGAAACCGTGAAGAGTGGCAGTGTAGAGAATGAATGAATGATCGTCTTTTGAATGCCACACCATGGCAAAGTGGACTACTTGCTTTGACGGTGGCGGAGATGATGTTTCTGATTAACTTTCATTATGCTGTCAGATTTGTGATTGCATCACCTTCTTGTTTGTTAGAATAATGATTATATGATAGAGAGAGAAATTAGTACTGGACTAACTAGGCCTTAATGGAGTGGGTCAGAAGGAGATTCGGGCAGTTGAATGGCAGTTGGTATATTATGATGATAAGAGAATAGAATATCGTTGCATATACTGGTCATAAATAGAGCTTGCACGTCTGTGAATTACGCAGCATGAAATCGGGACTGAAAAAGACTTTCTAATTAGGAGTCTCAAAGTAGGTGTGTAGAGTAAATGTGATTATTAAAGCACCGTTGCAAATTGCATTGAGGGAGAGATAAAAGGCAGTGGCGGATTCAATATTTATCTGCACTTGCGCTATATAGCATGTGCATAACTACACATATGTTTGTCGAATGGACGTGTTTAAGACTTGTTAGCACAAAAGTAGGACTCATCCCTATTTTTCCGGGCAGTTGAGCTCAAAAGGAATCTGATGTACGGGTGATTTTCATTTTTTTTGCACATTAATGAAGGACGTTGCATACGTATACGCTACAAAAGATTTGAGAGAACGCCTGAACCATTTCATCCTTTATACTTTTATAAGGCGCTTACAAGGAAAAAGTGTATGGCTGTAAACATATTTGAATAAAAGTGCGGATGATGTTTATGAAATCTAGTGACCTGATGAGAATCCTACGTAGTTGTTAGCCATGTATCTTTGCAATATGGTAAATCTAGAGCCCAAATCTGGCCTTATTCTCAAGTCTATCGTGAAAGTTTATGGAGGAACTTGGATGGAAATTGAGTGGCAGAAGAGATGATGATACTTGCGGATAAAATCAAGAAGGTATATACCTGTGTAGCGCAGGTGCGATTCGGCTGCTTAGTATGACATTGACCGAAACAAACTTATCGTTTGTGATGGTGATGGTATATAGTAGTAGTGGTGGCGGAAATGAATCCTGTTGTTAGAAGTTTAGCGAAGGAAGTCTTGAGTGTCATGGTACATATAGTTGTCATAGAAATAACTGTAATGGTCTCAGTGCGGATGTTACACTATACCGCCGCTATCATCTGTAATCAGACACCTTGGTGGAAAAGATGAAATCATTGAGGCAGTTGATCGGAATGGTACATGAAGAGCAAAGTAATAAATCCATTGTTGGCACAAAGCTCCAATATATATTATACGAGTAAGCAACAAACTCGCACACTTCTTCCACTCAACTCCACAGCAACCACCGTTGTGAATTGCTCGCATTTTGTGGCCATAAACCTTATTGGGATTAATTTTACATCAACTATAGGCCATACTTAAGACGAGAGCAATAAAGGGAGCCTGAACAGGGAGTGGAAAAGGAATAAGAAAGTCATGTAAGTTTGGTATATATATGGCTTAATATATGAAAACCTTCTGTGAAGCCAGAGGGCTTAAGGACAAGAAGTTATTAAATCCCATATCCCTTGGGTGTGCGCCTCTTCCATTCTATACATCTTTTCACTCTTTCTTTTCCTACTCTTTCTGAATGTAACCCTTCATCCCCACATGTCCAGTTAGCTTTTTATTGCAGTTTTCTCCGTACGCAATGTCCCTTGCTGGAGAAATGATAATGCTGGCACATTGCATTATTGTAGTCAGTACGTCTAGCCTTAGTGCAAGGGTCATAGATTGTGTAAGGAAATTTTGCATGCTTTATGACCTTGCCTGTAGACATACATGCCTAGAAACTTGTTCAATTGCAATAAATTCCACTATTGATTGAATTAAAGGAATTGATTTCCTTTCAAACTTTGATCCAGAAGCTCATTTATAACTTTCTTTCTTCCGCTCTTCCCTCTTTCAAATGCAGAGGAGCGAGTAAAGTTTTCTTCTCTCATGGAAAAAGGCAGAAATACCCACGTCTAGTTCAATCTTTAACTCCGGAAAGTGCGACGAAAATGTTGAATAGAAAAAGTAAATTACTTGGTTTTACCACTCCTGATCAACATTGCTTGCTTGTAGTAATGGTGGTCGTTGTAACATAAACAATTTTTACTGGTAGGCCAAAAGGGTTAAGTTGTTTCCCGGGCGATAGAGATTCTATTGACATGTGTCTAATCTGATTTGAATGGAGTTTGGCCGTATGTATGTGTGTGTGTGTCTCTGTGCTCACCGACAGTTTACGACACTCGTGGTTTACTTTGGATTTGCAGAGGGGCGAGCTGCTCGTAAAAATCCACCAACTTGACACATGAGAACACATTTAATGGACAAAAATAGGACTACATGCCACCTGTCAGGGGAAGTTCACAGGCGTATTAGATGTGTGAACGAGATTTTGGACTATATGCAGCTCTGACTCCAAACTTCTCTGTACCAACAAGGAAACTCCAATCCTATTCTGCTGTTCCAATTTTTTATACAATGGGTTTATATGGGTAAAGTTGATAAATAGGAATAAATCAAACGAACGGTTTTAATCACTAAAGTTGGATTGAATACGAGTTTTATCGAAGGGGAAGCAGCGAAGCATTTGGGATAAGTTGCCTTCATGAGGAATTGGATGAGAAAAATTCTCAGTCTACATGAAAGGCAACATGGATTTGCATTAGGCTAGCGAGCTAATATCAATGGCAACAACAAGGAAAGAATGTGCAGCATGTGCACTGTCGGAAAAAGGAGTACCGCAAAGATGAACCTTTCTCTGTGTTTCTGTTCCGGGAAAGTTGGTGCCATTTATCATTCGCCACTTTAAATATATCATAGACCAAAGGATACAATGGTTTGCCGGAGTTGAAGTGCCATTACAGGCGCAACTTACTGTGTTCCACGCTTGATGCGCTTAGCTTTCAAATTTTTCCATAATGCAGCCTTCGTTATAGAAGACGAGGGCTAGGCAAGTTGTGTGTGGAACTAGCAAATTTTTCACTTATGAAATTGCCCTTTTCCAAAATATGACTGAAGGGCCCGGACTGGGTGTACACCATGAAGGCGACGATTGGACAGGCATTTTCTCATCCCATGTACGCATGAATGGCTGACTGGTTAATTTAATGGACTGAAATAAATGCATCGTTGGAGAAGAAGCCTTCTATCTCCCCTTGTCTTTGCACTTCTCACACCTTATGCAAACGCTTTTCTTTTTCGTAAATGGAGTTGCTTGGTAGCATTATGGCGCGGAGAGAAGCCTTTGGGAGGCTTCGCTTTTAAAAGCCATTTTCACTTGAACTAAGTTGAGAAGGAAATTTGAAGCTGGCTAGCAAAAGGTTTGATACAAGGACTTGCATATAAATTCCACCATATATCTTGTTAACTTGGATAGCTCTATAATATCCCAGTTATAGTTTGTAATAGAAGGAAAAAAACAGGGGAACATGTAGGTATATTTGTGTTTAAAAGAGTAGGCAACTCTACCCGCTGGGATAAATGTTGAATCCTCCAGCTTCCGATCCGCTCCTAATTCGGTTCATATGGGGTCCCCAACGAGCTTCTCAGACCTATAGTAAAGAAAAGGGCTTACCTGAGAGAATGAAGAAATATAAGGAACCACACTCCAAGCGTCATTTGCATTAGCTAAATTCTTCTGATTCCGGATAAAACTCTTCGAAATTAATCCATTATAATCCTTCTGTCTTATTTTCCATTGGATTGATTCAGAGCTGTGGTAGCATGGGCTTTACGCCCAGCTTCCTTTCCACATATGTGTCCCCTATATTCCCTCCTTTATTCTTTATCCATTCAGCGATAAACTGTGAGAGCAGCTTTCTCTATAATTTTCTCCCTCCTCCATCCGAACACATGTAGGGAGAGGCAGGAGAGAAATTGAAAAAATCAAGAGCTTTCTCCCTCATACAAAGTTCTTCGGAGAATCCCTCACATTTTGTATAGGGCGGCCCAACTTAAGCTGTACAGCTTTAATCTTGAATAACTTACAGAGTTTGAAGACTATCGGCATGGTAAGGGCTGATTCTGAAACTTGAGGCTTGGTATAACTTGTTTTTATCAAATCCCAAACCAAAGTCTTGGGAATTTGCATGAAAAAGAAGTTGGAATTCAAACGCTTCTTGGCGCCATATTTCAGATTATGAGCGCCTACATGTCCTAAACTAATGATCGCACAGAGGCATTTGAGGTAAATTTTTCGAAAGCTGAGATTTCAGAGGGCATAGTCTGCAACCACCAGGTCTCCTTGAGAGTAGCCCTGCTGTACCAAAATCTGCAACCGAGATTTTGTGAAATTCCGAGATCCCTGATTCCTTTAAAAACATTAGTATAAATGTGGTCTATTATACTCGCTGAGTGCTGGTCAGTTCTAGTGGGTGAAGTGATTATTTGAGTGCAGCCAAGGTTAAACAAGATTTGAGGTGACGGCTTTGAGCGTTACAATGTAATACATTGACATTAAAATCGCCAAGAATGTACATGGCAATATGGCTGGAATGGCGATTAAGAGTACAGTGCATTACGATCAACAAATGTTTCACGAAAGGCTTTAACTTTAAGGCAATGTTAATGGGGCTTACGTTTGTGAAGAGTGAAACATTTCACCTGAAAGTAGAATTACATTGCTATAGTACGTATGCAACAGCCAAATTTACAAGTTAAGTTGGGCCACCCTGCACAAGGAACATAAGGATATGCGGATGGAAAAGTGTGTCCTTCACCAGGAAAAATTGACGTCATCCAATGGGAGAGAGAATGAAAGCAGATGGTGCCGTTTATTATTTGAGCCCAATGAGCCATTATTTTAAGAAGTATTAATGACTGTGTGCTTTTCACTCATCTATTGCACTAAATCTTGACTAGTAAGTGTGTAGGGAATGAAAGCCTGTGTCTTCTTGGTCTCCCTCTCCTCTTGTTCTTCCTGGTATGGTTGTGGTGAGCGAAAGCGGCCATTTGTCTGTGTCCGTTTGGATGAAGAAGAGCTGGGGAAAGACGCTTTCCACATGGTTCCTCCAAATCAAATGTTTCTTACCAGTGGAACGTAACATATTAACGGGATGTAGTAGTAGTAGTAGTAGTCGCCTTACATCCTATTCCGCATCGTAGGATTACATTATCTGAGTGTGTAGAAGAGGGACGAACAGTAGTGGAAAGATGAGAGGAAGAGAAAGGGGGAGACAGGGACGAGGATGACGACGATGATGACGACAAAGAGAGTGCTTTTCTCTCTTTCTCCATCCCGCATAAAAGAGGGAATAAAGTGATGGAATGAAGTAGTTAAAATGAGGAAATGCAGGTATGGGAATCAAGTGTGGTAAATGTGCTGCTAGAAGAGACATTTCTCCACCTGTCTTACTATTACCTTTTCCACTCTGGCTTCACTCGAAAGATTCACAAGTAAAAACTAAATGTGAATAGGATGGGGAGAATGCCACAGGGTTGGTACATTTCTTCATGGTCCTTCGGGCTGATAGAGTGAAGGATTATGTACGTAGTAGGTAGACTAAGACTGGAATGAGCTGTACTTAATAAGGCAAGATTACTAGCCGTTGAAAGTCTCTTGAAATCCGTTGCGGAACATCCTGTACAGAAACTATTACACTCGCTAACTTCTTCGCAGTTCTCTCTCTCTTTCTCCATCTCTCCTTTTCTCTGATGTGGCTCCACGTTGAAGCTCCCATTATTTTTGTCTAGCACTAAAAGGAATCCCCAGGTTGCTGAATAGTACAGTCCTCCTTTGAAATGAAGCAGGAAATAACTGGTGGTAGACTTGGGATCATCATCATCATCATCATCATCATGGTGATGAACAAGAGAAAGAATCAAAATTGAGTCCTTGCTTCAAATGAAGGAGAGAAAGGGGACGCAGTGATCATCATGTCTTCCCGTGTTTGAATAGCATAACTCCTTTTCACGTCACATAATTTATTTCTAACCTAGTCCTGGGCTTGTGTGTAGCGGCATTAATGGATTGTGGATGTGTGCTAAAGCTCATTCATTATTGCTACCCTATCTTTAATTGCTTAATCTGAATAGCAATGTGAAAAGGTTGAAATTTAATCCATAGGATGCAGGAGCACGGGCGGGCTATGTTGCAAATATTCCTCGTTGAGTCTGCTGCATTAGCATGTCCATGTATCTATATCTATCTATTTTCAAGTTAAATCCTTACACTCGCTTTCTCTTCTTCCCCTTCGAGTCTGTCAGTGGAAGAATGTGATGTAATTTGTTCCTTCTTCCAATATCTCGTGACTATCTCCATTACTTGCTCACTCACTTGAGTGCTCAGATCAACTAGATTTTTACGCAGCTCGTAGTAATATATGTACACAGTACACATACATATGGTAAACCTTGCATACATATTCCCAGACGTGCACGCATGCATGATTTCCAGTGGGTAAATATTCTACTACTCCTACTTCTCATGCATTCAGTATGCAATATGATGTGTAATATGCGGGATCTTTATTGAAAAATCTAAAGATAGATCTTTTCTTCTATTCCCCCCCTCCCTCTCTTACCTTTCCCTCTTTTTTTTATTTGCCAGAAAGCAGTAACGCCACAAAGGAAAGGGCATGAGATCATTTTATCTGACTTTTTCCCCATGGCACAGCTTGCGCTCTCGTATTTTCCCCTGCATATTATATTGCGGTCACAGAAACTCCTAAACCCGCTGTACCCCTTCCTGTCCGTCTTCCAGACGAATGATTCCAGTAGGTAGGGTGTATAGTATTGGGGGTTTCATGCATGAAGGTGAGTAGGAAATATACATAGAAAAGAAGCTGTCAGACTTGCCACCACGCTGCTACTGCTGTTGACTATTTAAAACTTATTATTGATCACAGTGTAGAAAATACGTGCGGTTTACCATGAATCGCCCAAAAATGTTTTCCTCTTCCTCTTGCTGGCATGTCTCTTTCTCAATGATATGTGCATAGAGTGTGGGTGCACATCCGGATGACGAATTATAGGGTCACATAGGCAAGAGCGGCTTGCAAAAGGATATATTATATATGCCGTTATTGTGCTCCCGCTGTTTGCTCTGTGCTAAACGAATGTTACACTACACTACTCACTACATACTGGACCTTGTAGGAGTAGAAGGACTTTGAAGTGATCCATGAACATGAAACCTGAGCGGAATATTTATTCCCGTCTAGATGATGGATTGCCAACTTGTAAAATCCGTCTTCCTTTCGGTCTCTTCCAAGCAATGTCTCTTCGTACGCTCTCTAATCTAATGTACAAGCTAAGGGAAGGTAGAAAGGGCGGAGAAAGAAATCTGCTCAAAACTTCTTACAAGTGCAGTTATGTATGAGCTGGGAGTATCGGCTGTAGAACTCTTTAACTCCATAATGAAGCTATTAGTGGTGTGTGGAAGGAAATAGAACGTGTGCATGTAGCTTGATCCTATGGGGATATTTTTCTGCATTTGTCCACTTGTGGATCCGTTTAATAGATTGCGTAGGGAGCGTGATAGAGTGAGTGATAGCGGGCTTTTAAACTGGGTGAAGGCTCCCACTGTGGCAGCTGCCCTTGGGTGCGAATGAAAGACGTGAGGAATGAGTGAGGGAGCAAATTGGAGGAGTTTACTAAGAGAGAGCGGGACTCATTCCTTCATGCAAGAGGGTACAGACATAGAGAGACAGAGGGATAGATACGCGTGTGGTGTGTGTGGTAAAGTAAAGTGTAGAAAATGCGGGTGAAGTAGAGCTGACTTTTGTACAAACTGCGTCATTCATTACGGAGGGCTCCTTTGAGGAAAAAATAGCACTAAAAGAAAGGGGGGAAGACAGGAGGAGCTGCTAGTAGTAGTAGTAGTAGTGGAGATAGAACACTTGAAGTCAAGTTACCCATAGAAGTGGCTAGTCAAATTGTAGCACAGACTCGAATGTAATGGCCAAGACATTCATCTAATACACAGAAGGTCCATCCGGATAGTATCCTAACGTCTACTCTCAAACACGTTCATTTGAGTGGCCATAGATGTAATGTGCGTGTGGGCTGCCGTTGAAATCCCTTACCTCCCCGTCTGCATAAAGATTCCCTCGCTCTAACGTACTTCTACTACTACTGTGCAGTGTGAAGGGATAAATGGCTGGTGGACTCAAGATTATGCTGGTAGGTCAGAGTGTTATCTGAGAAAGCAGGCACATGCTGGCTGTATGGTATAGATGATGCAGCAGTTAGAGGAGTGAAAGGCCAGAGAAGAAGACGATAGAGCGGTGGTGGAAGTGAAATTTCCTTCATACACATAGAGTGCATCCCATGAAACACTTGTGTTTCATTTGAGCATCATCGACCGTAGTCGAGTTATCTATAGGAGAAAGTAGCGTACAACACTACTGCTGCGTCACTGTCTCTCATCACGCATGAATAAAAGCGGCAGTAGTAGCAGCAGCAGTAGCAGTAGTGCTGCATTCAACTCAGGCTTCAAGATTAGATTGAAATTGAATGCCGATCGAGCGGAACTTTTTTCTCAATGTTTCTCATCGTCCCTCTTCTTTTTTTCGCTCTCTCTCTTGCTTTCTCTCAATCTCTTCGTGCTCCCCCGCAAATATAAGTCTCCTTATTTTTCTCTCTCTCTCTCTCCTCATCTTATCAATTGAGAAAGGAGAGAGCCACGGGGGGAAGTAAAGGTTGGCTGTCACACAAATATCATGCTCACAATTACTTAATACTCAGAGTATGTGTACATGCATTACCTCAATTACCGCCACCGTTATCGTATTACTCGCATCACCCAGGTTGTCTGTATTTATATTTAGTTGCAAGAGGCATTGGAGCGAAAAGCAAAAGTTTTCCCGCCCTCCACCAAACGCATATATACTCACATCCTGCTCCCTTATTCATAAAGCTTCATAATTCAGCTCAATCTCAGTTTGTCATCT
>JAQIWI010003104.1:0-10766 GCA_034698825.1 Deuterosminthurus bicinctus
CTGAGCTGTAAAATTAAGTTACCATTTGCAGAGTTTCTTGTCCACTGTATGGGTCATATGGTCCCAGTTGTGATGATAGAAAGATTGGAAACAAGCTATGCATGAGTATATCAATGATTTTGCGAGTTTCAATTTATTACCAGCTAATATTCACAGATCAGTTCTTGTCAAATGTATTTGAATAAAATGAATTTTGAACTGCCCATGAGTTTTCGTATTTGTACGTATTGAATTCCCTGATTTCTTCCGGTTGAATGCATCTATCTGATATGTCCATAACATTTCCTTATGGTATTTCAACTACGTTCTCTCACAGCGTGAGGGTAGCCAACATGAAGACTTTACATAATTATAGAATCTTTAGGCATTTGGGTATCCTAACGAAGACCTTCAATACTTGGAAACATCTCCGCCAGGAATCCGATACGATTAGTATACCGGCAAAGGTTAGTTGCCATTTTAATGATTCATCTATTAGATGGTTTCAGTTTTAGTCTAATGAATAAAAAATTAAGGTCTCTCCACAAACGCGGTGAATAAATATTAAAACAATAATGAAACTTGTGCGTTATAAACCCTGATAGGCTGGCTTGCATCCGCCATTAAAATTAACTGCACTGTGTTATCAAATACAGCTTCCAGCAAACCAACTCCAAGCCCAGATTCAATGAGCATAAAAATCCCCAGTTTTACTGCTACTGGTCTTCGTTTAAAATAGCGTGGGAATACCGTTCGTGGAGCGAATCCAGGCACCATTCTTCTTTTGATCTTCTCCTCCGAGCATCTGTAACTCTGAAGTTCTCGCACGAACGCCTTCGACCCCTCATTTAGAACTTCTGCATTCCGAATAAGACAGAACCCACAGATGCATACCCCAGTTACAATGAAAGTGAAAATTAACAATACTCGAGGTAGGTGCTCAGTGTGGTCATCTGCCCCAAATGTGCTGGCAACTGTCTTACAAACTATTGAAAGAGACACGCAAGAAAGCACGAATGCATCAGCTATTACAAACGGTGCAACGAGCCCCAGTGTTCTGTTTATCTCGTCTACAGTGAATTCGAGACAGGCGTGAAAGTTTCCCTTTTGCGTCCAAGTTAAATTTTGCACATCTAGATTCCTTATAGGAACATACCAAAATTGGAAATTCTTAACCTCTTCATTATAATATTCACATAACATTGAATTATATAAACAAGTATATACCTGAGCGTTTGCACGAACAAGCTCATCGTTTGTAAGACAGCGTCGAATAAACAGAAGCCAGATTCTATAGCATAACACCCAGCAGAAAATATGACAAGGCAGTCATGTACAAATACTACGTACATCCAAAGACTTCCACTAACTGTGTAGTAAGTGAAGAAGAGAGGGCTTTGGGGAAGAAACAAGAAGAAGAACCAAGCTACCACACAAGGGCTCCAGGCAATGTTCAAACGGAAAAAGATCATTATGAGAAGTAGACTGAGTTGTTTTTTGAATTGTTTGTACAGGTGTTGTCCTTCCAAGTAGTTCTCTGTAGCATTTAAGCAACCCTCAATTGAACTCTTAAAATACCAACAGTGCAAAGACACTTCCCACCTGAGAAATTGTTGAACAGGGCGTTCAGTTGGTCTAGAATGGTGATGACGCCGCCTCTATAGGAGGAGCCTGTACACAGAAGTCTGGTGCACGACAAAGCTGAGCACATTAAGACAATGGCAGCGACTAAAAGTATTGCGTCCATTGTTAGCATCCCATCTTTGATTAAATGTAAATCTTGACACCAGCATCGGGACGCTACAAATAGAATGTAGATGAACAAATCAACACCAATGACAATGCTTAAGAAACGACGGAAGCCGTAGACTGGTGTTAGCCTCATGTAGCCGCATTTGTAGCCACGATCCAAACAGTCAAGTACAATGTGTAAGCAATGGGATTTGAGCGTGCTCTTTCCATCATCTGCTGCAGTTGGCTCTTCCAGCGAGCAAGTTTCGTTTTTAACCATTCTCTTGGTAACATAATCCTTGGGAATGCTCTTAGAGACATGTTGGTAAGACAATTACTTTTATGCTGCACCTTAGAACGTGATGCGTGGCAGAGAAGAGACGTCAACAAGTATACTGATCAAAATGATTCCTTGCAGTCTTTTACATCCATCATGGCTAGAAAACTCTTCACTACAACATTGACATTAATTTAGAAAGAAACAGCGGACAGTTGTTTGCAAATCAAGTTGAATCATTTACTTGGTATTTGCTTTTCCTTGTTGACAAATGCAAATTTGTTCCGGGTGAGTTTGCACGTGGAAATGGAAACAGCCGGCTAACGGAGCTACTTATTTGAAGGGCTTCGTAATGAGTCTGTAATACCTTTTCTAGACATTTTTCCTTCAAAACCAGAAGGAAGTTAAGGAACAAAGTTTAATTTTTTATTACTTGAAAATAATTTTAAATTTAATGTGATTTGATGACCAACCAGGAAGGTTTTATAGCTGAATTGAATTTTAAGTAAGCTGAAGGTCAGAGTTTGTCATATAAGAGCAGAACGTAGTTTAAGCGGATATTGTAAAATAACAGAACATCATAGAAGATTTTAATGGCGTCTACCTGTTCCAAAATTTTAGAAGTTGTGTTGGGAGGGTACAAGTTTAAGAGATTTCCAGTGTACTTAGTGAACAAAGGATGCGGCTCCAGTTTTTTAGAGAGTGCACTGAACGCTGTATTTCGGTGCTGTCGACTAGTTTTAACAAGGATTGCACAATTCATGTATTCCGAATAGAATTGGACGTATTCCGTTGATGTAAGAGAATCTTAGTCGTTCTTGTAGGCCAGATCAAATATATAGACGATGCAATTTTGAAAGGAGGACAAAAGTTCAGTTGAAGTTGTTGTCAAAATATTTTTGTGAGGGCTAAGACTGATAAACGCGCTTAAAGCTAACTGCAAGAAAACGCCAGCAACCAACAAAATAATAGAACTTTATTCTCATTTTCAAGCTTTCATATCAACGAGTTAAACTATAAAACGACGTTTCAGTCTCTTGATTTAAAATGAATTTTTTATTCTTGCGTCCGAAGTATCACAGTGCCCTCAATAATAGATGTTGATGTAATATGAGTAATTTTTTATTGACTTATGACTGCAATTGAATAAAATAGAAGGTGACTGCAACAAGAAGGTTTATTTACTTTGAAAAAGCAAAGTCCGCGCGGGGACGAGGACTAATATAATTTTTGTTGTTAACCGCATTGAGTCGTCCATGAGTATTAAATCATGACACATTAACGTCGTACAATCACCAACTGTGCATTATTTCTGTAGTGCATTTGTGAATATACTCTTAATTCTACTCATTCTAGTTTGAAATAATCCATACAACGCAACGGTAGTTTATTTTTAGGTCATTATTTAAAGGCTCCTCCAGGACCTTCGAGGAAGTGGGCTACTTTCTGAAGTACCTATAGAGCTTAAGAAGCTAAAGTTGATTAAGACTACCCAGTCCCTATGGTCAGATTCTAAAATAGACACAGGCAGTTACAATAGTTGAGAGCGTGATTTCTTATGCATTGGGCATGTACGCATTACTCGAATTCCTTGCATTGCACTGCATTGCATTAAAAAGAATCATTGACCAGCTGACTCCCCGACAACGCAACACAGTCACCCTTAAGCGTCGTAGAACTTATGTGCTAGTGCTATCTCTGCTCCTGTAAACTTCAATTACTTTGTTTTTTTGCATCAATTGATCAGTCACATGAGCACTCACACTCGTGAGCGACTTTGCAAGTGTACAGTTGAAGGCTGTGGATCGGAATTAGCGTCGCGTGATGCTCTAGAGAAGCACAAAAAATACAAGCACAGTGATAAGCGCCCGATCAGTTGTAGTTGTAACTTTCCAGACTGTCTCTTTACTACCAAAACACGCGATGGTTTACGCACACACATTAAAGTGCACAGTAATGACCGACCGTTTGCTTGCCCAATCAATGGATGCAAATTTGGTGCAAGAACAAAGACAATAGTCACACACCATGTAACAACTGTCCACGGTGACTCTAAAACATTTTCTTGCTGCCATTGTGACTACAAATCGGATCGGAAACATTCGTAGAAAGCCCACGTGATAAGACGCCACAGAGACTTCAAATGCAGTCAGTGTACATAATCTTTTAAGAGGTTGATTCAGCTGAAATACCACATTAGTGATCGGCATGAAGAAAAAAATCGCAAATGTGATAATCCAGGCTGCGAGGAAAAGTTTTCCAGCGCCAGAATGCTTGTTAAGCACAAGATGGGAGTTCACTCAAAGAAAAAAAGTGCATGCCAAATTTCTGGCTGTAGTTACATTACAAACACGGCCGCGGGATTAGCAGCTCACACAGCCGTCCACGAAGAGTTGCCACAAATGCTACTCACGTCGATAACTTTTAGAAGGGCTCTTGTACCGCACATGTAACATTAAAAGGGCCTTTGTTTGTATTCTTCTCAACTTGACTACGAGATTTGTCCGATGGAATCCAGTTTTAGTGAGTGCCATTGCATTTTTAGACTGCGAGCTAAAAGATTTTTGTCATCTGTGTCGGTAGGTAATATTCACCAATTAACTGTCCTTGGACCATCTGCCTGTCGACCAGTGGTCGTTGGTCAATTGCTACATCGAGAAAAGGTCGTCTGTCGATGCAAATTCGATCACAAGTCGTTGAATCATTCCACGTCATGGTTTCTCGTAGAAGCGTACAGTTCTTCTATATTATTTATTTTTCCTATTCAATGTATTATAATCGATTTGGGAATCTGAAGAAACAAATAAAATTGAGAAAACAGTAGCAATATTCTACGGATCAATCATTCAATATCATAGCCCTTATAATGATTTTGAAATATACTCGATGATTCCGAAAGTACATCATATTTATTTGTTAGAACCCCCAAGATGATTCGTTTTGCAGCCATCCATCCTACTTAATCTAGTTACCATTCCTCAATCATCTCCAGTAAGGTGGATTCGATAGACACGTAAGGCTTCAAGTAGTTCATTGCTAAACAATTAAAATAAACGCAAGCTGTGTCATTGTGAAAAAAAAAATTCGTAGATATAACGATAGCGACTGAGGTTCATACCTGGAGGAGCTCCAAAAGAAGCGATGTTAAGATTGACAGTGAGGGTGGGACATCTAGCGAAAGCAATCAACGCCGTCACTTTTGAGAACATAAAGTTTCCATCATCAACGAATGTCTCAAACCTTCGCCCAGTGTAGTTGAGTGTAACAGTCCTTAGATCTGCAAAGAATTCAAGCATTAAAGCCTCTACAATTTAGTTTCTACCATTCTACTATAGAATTCAGCTACACTCACTCTTCAAAGAAGTGATGGCTGGCATCACTGGCACGATGTTGACTCTCTTCAGAAATTCCTCATCCTTCTGTCTCAGCTCTGCTACTTCCTTAGGAAATATTCCACAGAACACGCTGTCAAGATTTTGCGAGTTTTGTAGAATATCTGCATGGGCTTCAAATTGTTCCAAGTCCACCCAATGTTTCCAAATAGATCCGAACGGAAGTTCCACCTCTGGTTCTGCTGCCTCCACCTTGAGCTTTTGGATACTTGGGAGAAGCTCAGCAAAGAATGAGACAGCTGCAGCGTTTGGTTCATTCCAGAGCCGTAAATCTAACTCCTTTACGTTGTCTGCTCTATCAAGTGCAGGTTCTTCCAACACGGCGTCTGCTTGATCAATTAGTGCATTCAGGTGATCAGCTGAAAGGTGGAAGTAAAAGGCAGGCGAAATCTGGACTTTCTTGACTTTAGGAAAGAGACGGCTAAAGCCAAAATTCTTGACAATTCTCAAGAAACGGGGCTGTTCACGTGCCAGCTGGTTGAAATTTATGTCAAAGCCGAGATTCTTTACATTTTCAACGCAGATCCCAAAACACATGAGAGAGACAGCAAGGACTGCGTCGATATTGATGGAACAAAGCTCTGTGCAAGAAGTTTGAAGCAGCAGTGGAGCGACTCTATTGAATCTCTCAAAATCTAATTGCCCCTCAGTAGGGTACTTCATTTCCAATGTTTCCAGTCTGAGCGAGTTGATGCCCGCTTCGGAAATTTCATCAAAAGGAGCACAAGCTTTAGGGGCGTACATTAGCACTGCTTCCCTCCCTTCCAACACGTTTGCCAAGTATATGGGCCGAGGAGTGTGCAATACTTGCAGCCTTCTGGCACGGGAAACGAGCGATTGCACATAGCTCGTATAATCTTCAATGTCGCCCCAATCTTCGAGTTTTAGGACTCTCAGGCTAGGAAAGCTGCAGTCTCGGAGGAAATCGTGAATGAATTCTATTCGTGGACCCGAAATTATGAGATTGAGTTCTTCAATGACCCCACCGGAGTCTTGCAACAGTTTTTTCAGGAGCACAAATCCTGGACAATTCTGATGATCCCACCAGCTACAATTCACAGTTACGGACAAGTGCTTTAATGGCAGCCGATCAAGGATTGCGCCACACGTAGCATCCACATCCAAGGGTGTGGATCCATCATCTACTTCATTAGAAATTACAAGGGATACTCCAGCATATGGGACGACATTCAGTCGTCGTAAATGCTCTCTGAAGGGTCCAACTGCACGGGAATACAATCGAGATTCATTCTGACAACCTAATACCAGATATGCGACTATGTTGCCCAGTTTCTTCATCACTATGCGAGCTTCGTGGTTCCACAGTTTGTTTACAAATTGAAACCGTTCCAGAAGCTCCCAACTGGGGAAATGCTCCAATACTTTTCTCACAACCTGTTGCGAGGGAAAAAGGAAATTGGAAACTTAACAAAGTATGAACATAAATGGTTATCTTAAAATGCAATTATCACTTACAATAGGATTACGAAAGCAATCCTCCAAGACTTGGTCGTCTTGATGGTCGGTATTCTTCGAGTAAAAATCAATATCAATTAACAAAACCTCGATGTTACTTCATGATAGTGGAAAAAGTTGAAGAAAACATTTTACCTCGAAGGAATCTGCGGGAGTGCCATCTCCTACATTGCAATTATCATCATCAGAATCATTATCAGAACCAATCGGTCGGCACCAAAATTTATCAGAGAAAACTTGCTCCTCTTCATCTGCACTGAAATCTTTCGGAATGTTGAATTTCTGGCGGACCTCTTCCGCTGTCTTTCTATTGATCATGTTCGCCACTTTCTTGCAAGTAACATCCAAGAGGCCTTTGATGTTCAAATAATCAGCCGCCTAAAAGGTTCAATTTAACACTTGAAGTTTTTGTAATAGCAAGAAATTTTTCGTGTAAAAATTCTTACTCGAATCATTTGGAACAAAGTTGTTTGATCAACTGTAAGGAAATCGGCATCCCAAGTGCTGAAGTCATCCATTGGCTTAACCTTCTTCTCATCATCGTCAGCAGTGGCAGGGTCATCCTGGATACAATTTAAATTAATTAATTAATATTACTTGCAATGCATTCAAGCTGGCTGGCAGGACAACCTTGTGGTGGTTTGCCCATTGAATGATTTTTGCTAGAATCGTCCCGCTGATTTCAGGAGCATTCTCAGGTATTGCAATGAATTCAAGTCCATCCAGGCCAAGGTCATCCAGCATCTCCTTGATCGTCAAGGACATATTGGCCACTTTGACCTCAACTTCAAAAACCTCTCCATCCGAACTCTTCAGTTTTATCATTGGAGATGGCTTCTGAAAGTGGCAAGAAAAAAGCTTAACAACTTCGAAGCTGTTTATGACACCAACAAATTTTCAAAGGACTCCGCAATGATTTGACATGCTTTATAAAATCCAATCCAACTTATTTAGAAAGTCATCAGAAGCCAAAAAATCATATCAACAGGAAAATTTCAATAATAAAATGTTTCACCTGGAACTGATCCGCAGGGTAGTGATCCATGGCGTTGCCAAGCTCGGACCAACCAGTTTTCTTACCAAGATTATTCCTCTTTAATTGAAGATTCCAATATCCAGAAGTAATGGAGCTTTTTAATGTAGCCAAATTCTAAAGTATCTTTGGTGAATCCAAATCTTACAGCGAGAATAAAATGAGTAATTTACATTAATCTCAGATAGGGAAGAGTTTGAGTTGCGACCTCATGGGAACGTATTTACTTTTACGAGACACACACGCCCGAGTTGTTTGCCCTACCGACGCAAAACGTGGACTGATGCAACGAGGGGCCTTGCTTGCGTCTTCCACTCAACCGTCTGTTTCCCCACGTTTCCTATGTTAAACTTGGCGGCTAAGTTAAAGCCCGCCAATAGAACAAAGTGTGCTGTGCTGTAATTGAATCGTCTCAAGTTTTAGTTCATTAACATTGAAAACTATTCACTAGCTTGAAATTGGTCGAAATAAGGCTCCTCAATTTTGTATTAAAGTCATTGTTCGGACCAGTGAAAATGAAAAATATTTCAGAGATGACTAAAGTTTTAATGCTAAAATCATTGTGAGTTCTGGTCTTTCCTGAGTGCCAGTCTGGCTGGAAGGAGACCTAAATAAATTTTTTTTCACACCTGCTGCCACCAGTGCTGTGAGCTGTAAACTTGAGTGATCTCTACCCAGCTCGTGTCCGACATATAAGGTTGAAACATTCAGCAAATTATTCCGAGTAGATTCATCTGGACAAGCACGTGAACTACTGAAATATCATCATTGCATCATCATTACTTGATAGAACTGACGCGGAACTGGGACTTGGCGAAGTCACTTTGCAATGAAGACAAAGACGTCGCCCTCAAGACGAGCAATTTGACGTTACCATGACCTGAAGAAATGCGAGACTTTATGCAGCAGCTGAATGATCATCATACTTTCATACAGCTGAGTGTTTGAGAGGAGCCTACTAAGAAATTAAAGTGCTGACTGCGTCATTCTCATCATCAGCACAGTGTCTCATATGTTTGTTGCATTAAGAGCTCAAAGCAATTCACTGGTTGTCTGAATAAAACTAAGTGCTATGAGCAAAAAAATACTCAATAAATATTATGATTATTATTAAAGTTAAATGTTATTGTTGAATTTCCGCCGGCCTTCTTATCTGCTTGAATTCCGTTGCCCTTGAGAGATCTTTATTGTTATATTGCCAGAAATATTGCCGGGAGTATCGCTGGAAATATTGCCAGAAATCTTGCTGAAGGATGACAATGACAAAAACACCCACTGCACTTAGCTTTTCAGCCCGTAATAAAGTTATAGAGATGGACAGCATAGGCAGGAAAGATTTGCTTATGCAACGAGTCACTGTTAGAGACTTCATAACCGCAACGACGCTGGAGTTTGATAATGACATGATATGCCAGTCTCCTACATTATGTACATGAGTCGTTAAAAAGCACACCTTTACACGCACAAGCCCGAACTCGGCATGCGGTATAAAAAAGCCTTGTCAAGAATTGCCTCTTGTTAGTGTGTGCCAAAATTCAGCTCTTTTGGTCCATAAATGCAAGAGTAATCTTGGGCAGAAATCCGGTTTTGGAGCCACCGGCTAGGAATTCAATTCTCCGTTACCCTCCACAGTCAGTGGGGATTCTGAGGGGCTTATGGCGCCCCATTTCATCTACTATGACCCTAACCGTCTATCCCACAGAAAAACAACAGATTACGCGACCATGAATATTTTTGAGGATGAGTAACAGAATAAAGTCCCTTGTAACTTATAGTTACAGTACAGCCCATTGAGCCCATTGAGCCTTAAGATTCACCTACGCTAGATCACCTGCGTTTGCTAAGTTATTACAAGAGTGCACATCCGACACAGGAGACCATGTCTACTTTAATTATGAGCAACAGACAACAACATTGTGAAATGTGTGAGTTTTTTCTGGATGAGTTCACTGCACTAGCGAGAAGCTTAATGGCTGGAGAGAGCTACTTGAAACTATTCACTGTGCGTCATGAAGTCATAATAATATTGTCAATGTCTCTTTCTCTCAGTTACAAACCTCATATTATGTGCTGCAGTCTCTGCCAACACAATCCTAAGCCTATCACGTAGCAATGTCATGGAAGGCTTTTTATGCGACTCCCCACGTCCCCACTACCGAAAGAATTGATGACTGGACGCATTCATAGTCTCAAATTATAAGCCATACGCTCATCTTAATTGCAAAAACAGCCGACCTTTCATTTTTAACTCAGCTTGTGCATGAGAAGGATTATATACTAGAAACAATTTGCCTCTCACACATTGCATTTTATTTAAATGGGGTCAGATTCATTCCGGCTGGGAAGTTCGCAAAGTCTTGCACAGACTTAGCCTGTACGAGGGCTGACATGTTCCCAGCAGACTTTTTAGTCGAAGCAGGAGTTCAAGATATTAATTTATTCCAATTAAATCTTTTAAATTTCATCTCAAATCTCGGTCAGTGAAAATATAAATTTGTGGGGACTAATCTCACTCAGTTTCAAGGGTTTGTGACGGATTTTGCAAAGGAATTTTAATCCGAATGAGCTTGATTTTTTGGTGGAAGTGAGTGGAAGTGGAAGGAAGGGTCTCGAATATTACTGGAACAGCAACGATCAAGAGGTTGGAAAGTCAGGCCCACGTGGACAAGGTTAGAAGTGAATAGGTGAGTTTTATAATGGTACGTCAAAAGGAATAGTTATAATAATAATTTAACGGAAAACAATAGATTTTATTGCAAAGGTTCACATGAAAAGCCCATTTCTTAACTCATTTAATATTGGAGTAACTATTTGTGAAACCGGGCCGGAAATGGCCGACGGTAGACGATCTGGTGCTACTGTAGCCTGTGAATACCTT
>JAQIWI010003105.1:0-10761 GCA_034698825.1 Deuterosminthurus bicinctus
ACACACACGCATTCCAACAATGGACGGCCTTTGGAAATCTAGATGATTCTGAGTGCAAATCTTTGTGAAAGTCAGATGTAATTATTGTTACAATAAAGGTCACGAACATTTTACAGAAGCGCAGGTTACTTTCCGTAATTACTGCAGAACATGCTCAAATTAATATTTACTAGCGTATTACAAGTTTAATCTTGTAAATAACAAAATGAAAATAATTTCTGTGCAACTTTTACTCTAAGGCTCAGAACAAATATGTTATTACTTCGTCATGTCAACAAGATGTCTGCTATGACAAAAGGTAGCTTTATGAAAGGGTGTCAACTGACTGACAAATAATACACCCGTAGGATATGACCGCAAATAAACTCTGACGCATGAAAAGAGAAATGTTTTTCAGTTAATAAGTTAGTTATTAAATTAATAGCTTAATAGTTATCCATTGAATGGAATGGAAATTTAATGATAAAGTCCTGGAAAAATACAGTCTGCGGTAGTGCGAACTCCTCTAGCGTCGTCAGGTTCACTGCATTTTAACCAGTCTTCTACCATGGCGCTGCCGGTAAAGTTCATTAAAATTTCAATCATCACACTTCTCATTCTCCCAACGGTATCTGCAGTATTAATAAACTACTTAACGAGTTCATCCTGCTTGGTATACGTCACGTTCACAACGAGAGAGTTTGATGATAATGAATTCGTCGAAGTCATTCCGCAGTCGAAAAACGGAAGTTATGAACGCGCGAAAGAAAACAGCCTACGATTAGCTCCATTTTTGGGTCATCTTCCATACCTGCACGCTCACTATAAACCTTTCTTGATTCAAAGGCAATGTGACTGTTCCAACAGCAAAGTCTGGTATATGTCGACAAACAAATTCACATTTGAAAGCTTTCTCCAGCGGTACCCTCTGCCAGAGTGCATTGACTTCCTCATATTTCAAAGAAGTCCAGATCAAATCGAGAAAGTCATTCACGCATATAAGTGGGTCTCTTGGTGGAAGTCTACATTTCTACTGTTGGCTGATTTCGGTCTCTCTGCAACATTCAATCCATCATCATCAGTAGACGCCTCAAATTTCTGTGCAAGGCCCGGTAGGGGACAGCTATATCGGAAACTTCTGAAACCGTTGAGAAAATACAAATCCAGACTAGTTTTCTCACTGGCAACAACAGACTCCGATGGCTATACTAGGACAGGACAGCCTCACATTTTTGGAATCATCTGCTATTTTTGCCTAGATACTTGGATCGTTCCCTTAAAAGTCTTAAGCTGGGATCACACTGCGGAGATGCATAGTGATCTAAATCGGAAAAATGGCCACGGAGCCCCTGCTGTCATCAATCGTAGGTTTCAAGTTGGCGACACACCCAAAGTGCAACAATGCGAGTCGAGTATGTTCTTCGAAATGCAACTTAAAAGGGAATGTACCCGGGACAAAATATTCTTGAGTATCTTGTCAAAGCATCTCAACTTCACAATGGTCTCCGGGGAATTTCTCGCAACCGATGATAGTGAAGTATTGAGCATCTGCATTACGTTTTGCTATGGGAATGAGAGATATCTGTCCACTAGGAGTTCAGCACAGATGTTCATAACAGCTAATGAAGTTACTCGGTTTATTTACTGCCAGAAAACGGCGGAGTTGGAGCTGCCGGAATGGCAATCACTTACTGAATGCTTCCATCAAGCAGTTTGGATGGCTATTTTCTTCAGTGCAGTAGCCTTGGCGATCATGGGTCAGAGATATATGTTCTTCTTTGATTACTTATACCTCATAATTGGTCAGCCGGTGCAAGCAGATTGGAAAAAGTGGACTCCGTGGATCGCTATGGCTCTGACGACTACCCTTTTCATCAGCACATACTACCAATCCATATTGGCAAGCAGTATAATCGCACCCTTACAACGGAAAAAGATCTCGTCGATCAAGGAACTTTTCATGGACCGTCATTTCAAGCATGTCACCTATCAGATGCCGTCTGAAAGCGACTGGGTTACCTTGAGCAATTTCCGCTCCAGAGGTGTTGCAGTTCTAAAACTGGAGAATCATATCGTTCAAGATGATAGGTTGAAAGCAACTTCTGCGGCCTCGGTTTGGGATCGTGTGGAATTGGCCGGAGTCTACGCAGGGCGAGGTGCATTATTGTTAGATTCCTCAAAGATGGAATACGCAATCGCCATTGCTCGTTACATTCATCCGAATCTGAGCTGCGACTCTGTCAAAGAAGCCTGGAACAAGTACTGGGACACCTGGATGTTCAAGGCGCACCTTGCAGACCGTATGTACCTGACAAAATTCAGGCTGACGCAAGCTGGTGTGTATGAATTTTGGAAGTCCATACTGGGTTATGAGAGATACTACTTTGTACAATCTCAAGGGGCAAAGAGAAAAAAATCCTATGTGAGCATTTCATTGAATTCATCCTTTATTCTGGTTTTTCAACTGTTCGTTGGAATGGCTGCGTCATCGATAGTCTGCTTTATGCTAGAGTTGTCCTGGGGCTGTATGAAGGCCGCCATGATGAGGAATCTGTTCCAAGATATGAGCCAGTAAATGTTTGCGGAACTAAAGTTATGTAAAATAAAAACTTTCTGTCAAATTCAATACTATAAAGGCTTGTTGCACATGAAGTAGCTTATGAAATCAAGTAATGGAATAAAAGTGTAGATTTTTCCACAAGTTTCAAATGCTAGAAATTTCTTGAATGCTGAATGTGGACATGAGTACACTCATTTAAACGTAAATTATGTTTCATTTGTAAGTTCTATTGCGTAGACACAATTGATTCTTGAACCATTAACATTTTATTGCTTCTATGTTTGGACGTCACAATGCAATTACCAGGAAGCCCAAAACAAACTTGATCATCTTGCCCTGAGCAGCTTTTCTCTGAAGCATTCATAAGATGCGCAAGAGAGCCAGTATTACTGAAGGTCAGTGATATTGAATAAAGGTGATTTCAATCTGACCGATCAGAAAAAAAAACGAGACTGGATGTTATGCATGCAATGCTACCATTATAGTGCAGATGGAAAAGTTACAATACATTCCCGACGCACTCTTTTTGCACTGACTGAGTGGAAAAAGCCGCTGACCTTCACGACAAGCGCAATGTTAATGACTGATCTTCCCACTTAAAACCACAAGATTGTACAAACCGCATCAGACAGTGCTCAGTTTAAGTTGAAGCTAAACAAGACTGTGTGAAGTGATCCATTTTGATCAATCTTGTTGTTGTAGTCAATAAGAGACCAGTTGCTCTAGTGATTCTACTTTCATTTTCTCATTGGATTTTTGAAAAATTTCAAGTGTCTGAGAGTGAGAGTATCCTCATGGCTGCTGCGGACTGCATACCGGTTATTTCTCAAGTTAAATCAGCTAAGCTTTTCTTTAAAGGAGATAAACATGGAGCGAGAGAAACGCAAAAGAAGTTCCTTGGCACGGTATTAACCTTTTATTGTTCTCATAAAGATGTTTCAAATCATCGGTGGAGATTATTGGCAATTTGGTGCAGTGATTGCCCTTAACTTTGCCACATGAGTTAACTATGGTAAAGGACAAAACCATGAATTTCTATTGCAGTGCAACGCAGCTATGGATCAAGTGCCAATAGCTTCGCAGATCAAATCAATTAGCCAATTATTCAAAGGAAAAAAGGAGAAGGCGCTGAAAACTCAAGAGAACTTCATCAAAACTCCTATCGTTACGCACTTCGTCCCTCTAGTCGTCAATCTTGTCAAGAGTAATTCGACAAAAGAATTAGAAAAGCTACAGTTTGAGGCTGGTGATGTGATATTCTGTCGCTTCAGAGGAACCAAAGGACTGTTCTGTCATCATGTGATGCTCGCTACAAGCAATAATACAGTTGCACATTGTGTTCAAGTCAGCCATGATTCTGCTGAGCTACGAATAGAACCCTGGCTTGAGGTAAATTCCTCCGACAAGTTTTTAGCTATAAGACAATTTCATGAGTACATGTTGGTCGTATTAACTCAAATAATTCGGCCAATTTGCAGGTGATATCTCACATGGGATTCAAGAAGGGCTTTGTGAACCGCAAATTCTGTGATTATTATTTTCTAAGTCGCATCCACCGACCGCATAGATATCCGGGAACGTCTGGAGTTAAACGAGCGCTGACAGATGTTGACCGTTTCCAAGGAGTTACTGTACACTATGATTTGTTCCTTTGTAATTGCGAACATTGGGTTTCCTATTGGGTAAGTGGAGAGGCACTGAGTGATCAAGCCTACATACTGGGGAGAAGTGGACGAACCGGTCCCAAGTCTCCAATTTAACATTGCAACTATACTACTACATAATGATGATGACGAGTGAGCAATAAAGATAATTTTATACTGATGCTGAAGTACTTAGCGCACAAAGCTGTGGATCAAACTGAAAATTACTTTGCACGACATTAATGTTAGCAACAATCTTGTTTACAGAGAGGAGAGGCTTGATTAGCTATTTTTATCTACTAAGGCCCATTAGGTAGCATGAGAAATGATCTATGTGGATGTAAATCACTCTTCAAGTGTAAACTCTCATGCTCATGCATTTAAATAGAACAAAAGAAAAGGCATTATTGTTTAGTTAAGTAAGTTGTGTGCGCTGGTGAACACGGCTGTGAGCCATGTGCTCTGAGGTGTGAACAGAGATTACGGTTGTTTCAGTCTAGTTATACTTTCTCACGTATCAACTTGTGTGTGTGCAAGTTAAAAATGGAAGGTATTACAAAGGAGTTTCTGGAGAAGGCCCTGGGGGAGCCAGTATCATTTTTCAATGTCACCTCGGCTTCAAAAATGGGAACTGGCTATTCAAGTCTGATATTCGCAATTGAGGTGCAGCTGAAACGAGTCCCTGCTGAAAAACGACATTTGATACTCAAATGTTATCCGAATAATCCTGCGAAGCAAGATATGCTGAGCCGTACAAATTCCTTCCATCGGGAGTATATGGTCTACGACACGTTCATACCAGAACTGATTAGATTCCAGACGAATACACGGAATATCTATTCCAATCCAGTAATCGAGCATCACATCATTAAACCTCCTTTTACGGAGCTGGTGTATGGAAGGTCTGTGGACTATTCAACTGTACCAAAGCAAGGTGCACGCATTAGATTGTGCTACAGTAATGAACTTGAAATTTAAGACGCTGGTGAATTATTCCTGTAGGCTGGCCCCGCTTTACCAAACCCTTGGATAATTTTGTAATGATGCCGGATCTCCATCAAGAAGGATTTCGGTTTGCAGATCCTGTCACGGGATTAGACCGCCATCACTGTGTACTCGTCATAGAAGCACAGGCTCGTACTCATGCACTCAGTTGGGCCTGTAAACAACTAAATAATGTGGACAGACTCTCCGAAAAATTCCCTTTTATGCTGAGCACATTCTTTGATGAAATGTCGGATGACTTGATCTTGAATATGCTAGAGAGAAACCTCAAATTATTTCGCACAGCTGTCAATGTTGACATACAACATGACTTGGTGAAGAAATCCATTCACAAAGGACTGGACGAATTCTTGCGCAAGTCTTTGGACATTTGTGCTCTTTTCTTCTCCGACCGGAGAGAAGTCTCGGACCCTACGGTGAACAAAGACAATCTCCCACGAATACCACAGATACCTTTCGATAAAGAACGTAAGCTGACTTAACTACTGAGTGAGAAACGGAATTTAAAAATAATGATTTCATGCATTTTAGAGCCTTGGCTCGTGGCAACTCACGGGGACTGTGGGCTAAACAACATGATGTTCCGCTACGACGATGCGGGAAAACCAGTTGAAGTGATCTTTATTGACCTCCAATTCACCCGGGAAAACGATCCGTGTGTAGACCTTACTTACTTTCTCCATACCAGCACCACTGCAGCAATACGAGGAGCTCATTTAGATGGATTTCTTAAATTATACTGCGTGACATTTATTCGGATCTGCGAGCGGTTTAAAGTTGTTCCACTCCCAGGCTTTCAATTGTCCGAGCTGAAGCGAAGGTTTCAAAGGGCAAGAACTTTTGGTATGGTCATGGCCGTCATTAGATTGCCACTGTTTCTGATTGCGAAAGACGACATAAATGACATGGACTACAACTACGCTACTAATACGGAAGGAACTATGTGTGAGATCAGTCGGATGACTGCTATTATAGGTCATAATGCTACATTTAGAACGCGAGCAGTACAGCTCGTGCGTGAGTTATGGCAAGAGGGTGTCATTTAAGCAGTTTATTTTATTTTCCAAAAGTAATTGTAAGCATGCATAACCTGATGAAAAAATTCATTTCAAATGTACACAGCTCCAAGTAGAGTATGAGGTTAGAAAATGTTCCTGTCAAAGCTACGAATTGGTCCTTTTATATTAAGTGTAAATCATAGAATCGAGCTAAGTCTTGTTCATACTAAGCCCGCTGTTCCTAAAATAAAAATTGTGCTTGCTGAATAGCTGAGGGGTTGTCCGATTATACAAAGACGAAGAGACAACATTCTGTGAACAGTTCTAATTAATAATGCATTCAAACTCAGTCTCATTCATCTTGATCCCTTAAACACCGCTCAAAAATCTTCATTAAGAGTTTTAGTCATCAGTCGGCGATACTGCAATCAAATTACACGTTGTTGACAAGTACAATATTGAAAATGGTTTATCTAAAATTCTTACACCGACTGACGACAGCCTAGGATGACTTGCACACATCTGGTTTTTCCTGCGGTAGGTACTTTTGCATGACACCAGCAATGTTTCCAAACTGGGATTATTCGACAGCACACTCGCATAACCAGTCTGAGTCAGCTGCATCAAAAAACCGGATTACTTTAATGATTATTTTTCTATAGCATTATATTGCTAAAGTATAAGCGTTACCTTTTCGTTTTGAGATAAGTCCAAATAACGAAGCTCCGTGAATCGTATTTCTTTCAAAGTCAAGTCCGTGATCGACCCACATGCTTTCAGAATCAATGTCCTCAGTCCTTAACGATTAAATTCTATGAGAAATTCTATTCATTCAAGTACAATAAACACATCACAACCTACCTTTCAATCCAGCAAAAGAATCTGATCCTGAAGAAGATCCCACAAACCCAACATCCGTCACTAGATTCGCGTTGGTCACATTCAATTTGCGAAGCATTTTGAAGTTTCTAAGAATCAACTTCATTGTGAAATCTGCGAATTCGTTCCCACTGTCTATGAACGTAAGATGGGTCACCAAAATTGGATCGAGTCTTGCCAGAGCTAGGTTCGGATTTGAATAAAGTGGTCCACGTACAAATAGTCTTCGTACTGACAAAGGCAGACAGTTCAGAGCCTCAGCTGGCAATGCTTCTCCTGGGGCATCGTCTGAATCTTCTTCTAATTCCAGTTGAAATTCCTCGATGTTGGTGTTCTTTAGAAACTGCCAGTCAGTATACTCGAAGCTTCGACTCTGAATTCTTAGTTTCCTCAGGGAATCACTTCTTTCCGCGATCGAATTCAAAACCCCAATCGCCACGGGAGTCCTTCCTGAGAATTCAAGCTCCTTCAACTTTGGCAGAGCCAGGATGTACCCAGTCACTAAGCAACTATGGAAGGTAGATAGATAAAACGTTGCCGATTCCAATGATGGGAAGGAGTATGATTCAATTATCTTCGTCATATCGGCTACTTCCTCATGCCAAAATCCTGACTCACCAAGTGTAACATGCTTGAGGGTGTTTGTATTAGCCTTAGCAATACTGTCGAGCAAATTTGTTAGCAGATCCTTGATATGTACGTACGTTTCAATTGCTGATAATATGTTCTCCTTGTCAAACGGCGGGATGGGCTGCCTCGGATTATAGCTTCTAAGGACTCGGAGTTTGCTCAGTTTCTTGATAAACAACATACAATGAAAACTAGGTTCTTGCGGACAGTAGCCGTATTCCTCGATGTCATTCAGCCATTCCACTGGAGGTTGCAAAAATTCAAACTCTTCTAAAGTTCCCAATGATTCTTCGCACTCATCAAAATTTTCCCCCGATCCAACGACCAAAAAAATCGGTTCCATCGCAAGAGTTCGGAGCTTCTTTGGTGCGTTTAAAAGTAGCTTGAGGACGTAAGGGAGGTCCCCTCCAAATGTTCCTTTCTCCATTCTCAAGCTCAGGGATTCCACATTCGAAATGATAGGGTACAACCATTCCAGTTCATCCTCGTCATAGCAGAATTCGCTAGAAGACCTTAATCCCGGATCTCCAAACTTCAAAAGGACATTCTTCCATGGCTCACTTGAACTTCCAAAGATATTCCTGGTGATCTGATGCGGCTTCAAAGACACCAAGCTTCGTTGTAGAAAGTTGGTTTCCTTCATCACCATCGCATGAAAACTGGAGTTAACCAGGCGGCAAGCCTTCAGGTCTCCCACATTCAGGTAGCTGCCGATCGTCTTCCAAATCTATAAATCAACATTACTTGATTAATCATATGAAAATGGAAAACATTCCGAAGAAACTGAACGGGCTCTTTACCACGACATTGCTGAAAACTTGCTCAACTGCATTGTTTCCATCAGGAACGGGTGCATCTTCACCAGGATCAACTACGGCTATTCCATTGCCAGGATTCATTACTGATGCTTTGCTACTCAAGGAAATATTGTTTAAAAAACATTAAATACCTTAAAAATTCACAGTTTGATGTAAGCAATTGCACTTTCTCGCGTTGACTCATTGCCTCTCTACTGTAAACACATGTACGCTTCCACAAGCGTGTACGTTGTACACGCACACAAAAGCGTTTTCAGTTGTTCTTTCTTGTCCTCCCGCTTGAACCTCTCTTGTCATCTCGAGTTGTCGTTGTCTTCCAAGAGAATGCGTGGAGAATCGCCACGCACTAATTGATCACGATCTTTACGAATGCTACGTTGTTGTTGCTTAGTGCCCTTAGCAGACAACTGGACTGAACCATGTTCGCTCGGTGGTTGGAATGAACACCATATATATGGTTCCCCCATATTCAACTGAATGCTTGGAGATTGGAGCAATGTAAGAGCCTACCGCTGCCCGTATCTTACTACATGAGAACGCTAATTTTATACTTTTCATGGTTGCTGGGGTGACATTGACATTAGGGTATGCGCAAACAGTAGCTTTCTGATTTCCATAGCGACTATGTTAATGAGATTTCTATACAGTATGGTTCCTTCAGATTGTGTTGTTGACACTGAGGAGCAAGCAAAGTAATTCGAGAATTACAACATTATTGTAATTCAGTGATCAGGTCAGTCAAGTGATATAAATGCGTAGACGTACGTACACGTAGGGATGCCTGGACCTCTCAATTTGAAAATGTCATTACATAGATTATAATAATGACTGCTAACATGGTCATAATACAACACATATAATGCGAGTAGTAGAACTATTGTGTGAGCTATGGCACGAGGGTGTCATTTAAACGAAAGTTTTTATTACATTTTCCAAGATTAAATAAAAGTAAGTCATTCTAAGCATGCACAAACCACAGACCTCAAGATAAACTTCGAAATTTCGAATGTACACAGATCTACATGAAGTGTGAGTCAAGTTTTGAAAACGTTCCTATTATAGCTATGGATTACTTCTTGTATATTTAATATAAATTATACGATTAAACTAAAAGTCTTGTTTAATCTGAGCCCGCTGTTCTTACATGTACTGATTATACCAATTGTGCTTGCCCAACAGCTGACGGAGAGTCCGATTAAACAGAGACGAAGAGAAAATGTTCCGGAAACATTACTAATTAAATGTGCATTCTTTCTTACTAAACATCCTTCATCCTGATCCGTTGAGCAACTCAAAACGCTTCAGCACGAAATTCAGGAATCAATCCAAAATCGGCGGTACTGCAATAAAATCAGACGTTAATGACTAATGACACATGCAGAAATTACTACTGTTAGTTTGACATTCTTACACCGACTAACGACAGCCTAGGATGACTCGCATACAACTGGGTTTTCCTGCGGTAGATATTTTTGCACGACATCAGCAGAGTTTCCAAACTGGGATTATTCGACAGGACGTCTTCGTAGCCCTCTTTGGTTTGCTGCATACAAAAATCTTGGCTGTTACGACTAGATTTCTATGGGATTTTTTTGGATTATATTGCTGAAGTATAAGCGTTACCTTTCTGTTTTGAGATACGTCCAGATAACGAAGCTCCAAGAATCGTATTTCTTTCAAAGTCAGGTCCGTGATCGACCCGCATTCATTCAGAATCAACGTCCTCAGTCCTAAACGATTAAATCATATCAAAGCCTCTATTCATTTAAATGCAATCAAGACATCACAATTTACCTTTGATTCCAGAAAAGGACCCTGATCCTGAAGAAGATCCCACAAATCCAGCATCCGTCAATAACTTCGCATTGGTCACATTCAATTTGAGAAGCATTTGGAAATGGTCAAGAATGAACTTCATCGTATCATCTGTGAATTCATCACCACTGTCTATGAATGTAAGATGGGTGACCAAAGCTGGGTTGAGTCTTGCCAGGGCTGGAATAGGATTAGAATTAAGTCGTCCACGCACAAATAGCCGTCGCACTGTCAAGGGCAGGCAGTTCAGAGCCTCATCTGGCAATGTTTCTCCTGGAGCATTGTCTGAATCTTCCTCTAATTCCAGTCGAAATTCCTCAATCTTGGTTTTCTTCAGAAACTGCCAGTTCGTCCCTTTGAAGCCCCGACTCCGAATTCTCAGTTTCCGCAGGCAATCACTTCTTGCCACGATGGCGTTCAAAACTGTCATCGGC
>JAQIWI010003106.1:0-10761 GCA_034698825.1 Deuterosminthurus bicinctus
TTGATATTAATCTTGTATTTTGACAGTTTTTAATTTAAGTAGGTATACTGAAGCATTATCCAAAGTAGAGCATTGCCTAAGCGTCTTTTCAGTAGACTACGTGGTTCATTACACGCTTGTTCGTTCCCGTGTAATCATCTGGTGTAATGTATCCAGCCCATGATAAAACAACTTAGAAGAAAACCAAAAACAACAAAGGTGAGAAAACTTTGAAATCAATATCTTGCTGAAACTGCGAGAAGTACAACTAGAAACTCATTAATTGGAACAAACTCACTCAGTAGTTATCCTACTTACTATTCAATTGTCATATTTTTTCGTCCCATACCAACGTGGTTCTTGCTCACGTGTATTTTTTTTTATTTTGCTGTCATAGCTTGCAGGAAAACTATTGTTTTCAATTACAATATTTGGGCTATATTTGGACCGCCGAACAAATTAGTTTCTGAGTAATAACCTTTTACCCTGAAAGCAAGGTGGTGAGTCCTATCAACGTTTTTAGTTTACGATTCCTTGTATTATAGAAAACTTTTGATGAACAAAACCAAATATTTTGAAAAGAATAATGTGATAGCTGTTAAATGTTATGGAAATATAGACCACAAGTCCGGTGGACTTAAGGTCTTTTGATCTATCGTGTACATTCGCAATTGAAAATTTAACTAGCATGTAAATATCGCTATGAATTTTACTTTGATGGACACGTATTAAGGAGGTTGTGTTGATGGATGCCCTTGTGTGCCTTTTTAAAAATCAGAAAAGTCCTTTTAATTGGTCTAGTTTAATCAAATCCTTCAGTGTGTACTTGTTTCCAGCCAAAAACCTAATCACCAATAGTTACCTGCACTGTATTTTTGATATTTTATTGCTTGATTTGGAAGTTTGTTCACAAAAGTTTTAACAGCAAAAAATGTTTTAGGATTACAAACCATTGTGATTTCAATTTCCTCTCAAGTTTATACGTGGCATTGAAGTGGAAACTTTCTTTGTATTTTTTTTGTTAAGGCTCAGCTCAAATTAAATGGAACAATAACTGGAGATGTAACTTAGCCTACTGGAGCGCAAGGTACAATTATACCGAAAAAATCATCGGGCCGGAAAAAAGGAATTCAACGGGGCTTACCTCGTCGTCGTGTACGTAGCAACGTTACACCTGACGGGCAGGAAGGAGAGGATTACGAGAGGGCCGGCTCTAGATTTTTTTGCTTCAACCGATCCAAGTTGTCGTCATTTGGCTTAAAATGCTTCGACTTGTTGCTTGCTAGCTGTGAAAAGCTTCACTTAATTGGCTTTACGCGAACACAGAATGATGAATACGTCCCATTGGGCCGAAAGGACCAGATTTTGCACTACGCTGCTATTTCCTTATGCCTCTTGTTTTGCTTACACAAGACCTTTGGGACGATTCAAGTCTTCGTATTCGAGGAGCTACGGTTGCAGTCGTTCATGTGCCTCAGTGTGGCTGTGGTGAACATTAGTGGTGGCTTATTGGGACTAGGAGTCGTATTGAGGCCCAAGGAAACCATGGATTTGTACAACAGTTGGGCTCATATGTCAGCTTGTCTGCAGCGGATTGATCATGGCTCCAAGTTTCATCCAGTTGAAGACATCTCAGCATGTCTGAAATTTGTAACTGGTTTTCTGGTAGCTCAAGGAATTGCGGTTGCAGTGGCAATTCTGACTGTTGTCATAAACGACGTGCCAAATAGCTTGTTTCCCATGGCGTTGGAATTAGGGCTACTACCTCAAAACTGGCTTCCGAATTGGATGTGGCAAGTCCTGTTCGCTCCATTAGAATGGCTCATGGTCCAGCCGGTCATGCTGCTGGCGCCAATCAGTGGTGCCTATTTCTTCATGGGACACGGCCTCCTTGACATATATTTGGGACAACTTCGGTATTATCAGTTAATCTTTTTAGGAAGCAAAGAACAACTAATTTAAAAGATTTTCTTTGTTTAGAAACATCAACGTACGCGGTATGCAATCTCGACGAAGACTGGAGCACATGTATGTTCAACTAGAACTGTACAATCGAATTGCTCAAGTATGGATCCGGTTTTACTCCCCACCATGGCTCTTTGGACTCTCAATCGCTGTAATCGTAACGGGCTTCGTTACGATCCGCTATACGGACCTCCCGCTCATCTTCTACGTATTCTATCCATACACCGCAATGTCACTAATGGTCATCATCTTTTGGCAAAGCTACAACATGTTTTGTACAATTCAAGCATCAGAGGACATTTTGGGAGTATTGTGGCAACATCATTCACCTTATTTCCAAGGGATGACTAGAGCAGAGAGAGTAGAGAAAATGAAGAGGTCCAAAGCTATGAGGCCTTTAGTATTTTCCCTGGCGGACTCGGAGTTTTCTTTGAGTCTTCCTATCAATACCTGGGACGAAATACTCAACCAGATTCTGTTTCTTTTGTCTCTATAATAATGATGCAGAAAAACCATTCCATTTTTTGTGCAAAATGAATACCTGCATGCTCGAGCATGTGATTTCAACTCTTTCAGTCTACAGTTTACTGTAATGGGGTAAGGGTTGCAAGGGGCGAATTTCGTGTTACGAGCTCTCTAATTAGCTACACCAGTGGTTTAAGTACGTACTTACCAATGATCTCGCACGTATTAAATGTAGTTTGCGTATGCACTTTACTAGAAAGCCGTCATATTCACTGATAAAATTATAAACAGGCACCAAGCTTTATATTATTATTATACTACAATTACAATTTAATGACTTAAATAATGATGTATAATGTAATGACTATAAAACTTATTCATTCAAGTGTGTAAAGTAAGTAACCACAACGTACCATTTAGCATTTCACACCTGTTACCCGGTTTGACGTCTGACCACCGAAACATCCGGGTTTTTTGTATCTTTGAGCCGTGTGCAGACAACTCTATCAATATAAATTTCACTAAAACTATATTCATGACGTTTCATAAGCCACGATCTAGGCAAATGTCTTGTATTAACTCTATAATGTGATGAATTTGTTGTAACCCAAGTACATGAGTTCAAATATCTGCGCAGGAGAGACTGGGAGTGTGCAGGGATTAAAGCAAACTTCCTCAATCTGGACAGTCAATAGCCGTAATAAAACGTTTTTTCTGATTCGTAGCAATTCGCTCAATGTAAATTTCATTCAATTGACTCTTGGCCACGGAGTCCTTGGAAACGACTTCGGTACACTCACACACTTAACCCCCGCACATGGCTTTAAAGAAAGTTTCCATGGAAGCGTCCGAAATATCCGTCAGTTGAAGATTCCTTTTTGCAGTGCAGGTTAGTAGTTTAAGCTATTCATCCGTCTCATATGCAAAATCCTTGTAGCGGACCGCGCCACCTATGTAGGTTAATGTAATGATAATGAGAGAGTAGTTGCTGTACAAGTTAAGGATAATAATAATAATGTAAGCAAACATAAGTGGGGCTGCGGTAAATGTGGTCAACTAGGCCACCTGCGTAAACATTGTACGAATAAGACTGTACCTAAGACTCAAAAGTTCACGGTTGAACAGAGGGCGAGGATTAATTTCCGTAGAAGTAAAAGCCGTAGGAAGAATGCTAAGAATCAGTAAGGGTAGGGCCCAGTCTAACTGTAATTCCAACGCTACCTTAATCGTTACCTACTCACGGTTCAAAAGTGGGGGAGAGTGTAGCGGACCGCGCCACCTATGTAGGTTAATGTAATGTAATTAGAGAGTATGCTAAGTCCCCTCGTGTCTGTATACCGGTGATTTAGCCTTCATCCGTCAGTGTTCTTCTGGCGGAGCAGAGAGAAGCAACAACAATAAATATACTTGAACAGCGAACGGACTGACTGACTTCATTCCCTTACACATTACATCTTCCATACTTCCTCATCCTAAGAGAACAACACTTGATAATTTAATTTTCGTTGTTTTTTTTTGTCTTGTAGTTACAACGTTGAAGGCCGCTTTCAAACACGTCCACCCGCATGTGATATTGGAACATTTTTTCTATTGACTCAACCAGCACTCAAAATACGGCCATATTCCTTAATTGAATTGGCATCATCCAAACCCGTGTACTGTTTAATCAACTGCTTCATGTGCTGTCAAATGCAATGCATTATATTCTCGATATGGTTCAAATACTTTATGATCAATTGATTTACACGGCGGACATGCATTGATCCAAGTAAGCAGTTTTTATTCCTCAGCAAACTTTATTCTCTCCCTCTCTGCCTCAACATCCGGTGGATAAACGTTAGACACAAAAATCAAATCCTTCTAAAATCTATACGTAGTTCTCCCTTCTTTTTTTTATAATCGAAGGATATTAAAGCTCTGAAGTACTATATTACTAGACAGTACAATTGTGTATATTAACATATCAAGTTTGTATGGGGCAGTCCGGTAGTGCCAAAAGCACAGAAAATAGGCGCGGAGTATATGAATCCATTGATGATAAACACAACTTAATTTCATTTTCCAGGCTCAGGATATTTCGAGGGAGCGAGGGAACTCAATGAACTTGAGGGAATCTGATGAAAAGTGAGGGATTCCAATGAAACTTGGAACTCTGATGAAGTTGAGGAGGAAGCCATTCGTGGGTGGAAGGCGTCTTAAGGCGTAGTTCTTTTTCCATACATTTGGCCAATTCTTCTTGCTCTTGGCATTTAGTTACAAGGTCGTCTCGCTCTTCTTGGCATTCCTTGAGGTTTTCTTCAGAATTCTTAAGGACTTTCTCCATCTCAATTAATTTTATACTGTTTTTTCTTTTCGTAATCTTTCTGGCACTGTGCTCGACCTATTCTGCAATTCTGACGACCGCATCCTTCGCACAGCTCTTTATTCTGCTGATTGACATTTGCTAATGGCGCCCTCTCGCCCCCTTGCTGCTGCGAGGAAAGACTCTTCAGTAGTCTACAAATGGAATAATGGAGAAAGTTCAGAAGCAAATAACCGAATATCTTCACGTGGTATCTTGACCTGGTAAAGACGAAGAAGTCAATGTCAAACGGAGAAATCCCATCGATAAAGAAAGCACTGCCGGCGTCGTCGTCATCATCAGGGGACTGGTCTGGGGCTGCATTCTTGGCAATAGTGCTAGCTTCTTGTAAGAGGTTTTATGAAGTGGAAGAACCAAATGATGTCTGCTAGTTTGAGATAAATTTTGGTAAAATGGGCATCTGGTACATCAACAGTTTTCTCTGATGTGAACCCACCAATAGGGAGGGAAGGTGTGGCAAACGATCAGTTGACTTTGTGGCTTTGTAGACTTGATCTAATTATTGGCTTGATTATTTTGTAGACGATGATCGTAATGTTGGGGTACCTAATGGGTTACGACGGTCGAACTCGAGTTACATTGATATGAAAGTGGTGAGACAACTACTTTACGAGCATCTGGCTGACGACGATCAGAATCTTATAATAACTGCATTTTGTAAGTGTTTTTAGTGCTGTACGACTCTCGGCCCATTTAAAGTGCCTTTCTCATACCTGACTGGGTGGGAAATGGCCGCATCATGCATGGCTGCTACTGTTGCTGGAGCCTTGGTGCTGTTCGATGTGGGATTTCTCACAATGACACAGTACATTCTTGTGGACCTATTGTTCCTTCAAATTTTACATCTATCGTGTCAGGTATGAGTACATGGAACCAAGTGCTCATGTAATTTCCCTTAACTTAGTAGACCCTTTCGCCAACTACGGTGGACTTGGTTGAGTCTGACAGGGGTCTTTAAAGCTGGAACAATCTGTGCCAAACTCGTAGGACTCTTTGCAGTGTTATACGTTGGACTTCGGACAGCCTATTTGCGAAGTGAAGCGATAGATTTCATAGCACACCAACTTGTCATCCCACCACGTGCACTAGCACACGCACCACATTACAGCACTTTAACAGTTGTTTGGTGCAGCGTTGTCTAGTACATACTAGTATGTACGGGATACTAAGAAGAAATGTTGGTATTTTTAAGTACTAACTAGTACTATACTAGCATTTTACTGGAAAGTCAGTACTAGTACAATACTAGAACTAGCTTCCAATGCTCCATGTACTACTTTTGTACCAGTACTAGCATTTAAGGCAAAAACGCTAGCAAAAACTATCAAAAACTAGCAAAAACGAGCGAACTTGTACTAACTTGTACTATAGCAATTTTGATGGAGTAGAAGTACTACTTCGTACTATTACCACTACTCGTAAAGTACTGATACTTATGTGTACTAGTACTAGCTATTGCCAGGTGTACTAGCGTGTACTAGAACTACCAAGACAACACTGGTTTGCTGATGAAAGCGTATCCAAAGCAGCACACAACAACGGCGCTAAAATGTGAAGCTTCCTCATTTTTTAAAAACCACATCGTGCTATTATACTACTATTTTTAATCACAGCCACAGCCTATAAGCTAAGAAATAAGGAGGGACAATTTTTGCACAATTTTTTATGATTCATATTGCACACACGGGACAAAACAAATTCGTTCAAAACTTAGCTTTTCTCTAGTTACTGTGACCTTCAAGACGATGTAGCACAGAAACGGCTGGGGATTTCGGTGTCAAAATTCATTCATAAGCCCTCCATGATAGCTTTGACATGGTGGAAACACTGGAACCCAAAGACAAAATTATTATATCCATGGCAACGTAAGTATCAATGAAGTTAAATGAAACTCTGGATTTTTGGTAGTGTATTCGCTAGGAAAACGTCTTCCTGTAAAAAATAAATGTCCTTTAAACAGATTAAAGCTTTTTGTTTTTATTATAATAATTATAGAATCAAGCGAATATGATAAAAACAAAAGAAATTACATTAAAATGTCAAAAAAATTATTTACTATCTGTCAACTACATGCAAAACTTGTCCTAAGTGAGAACATTGAAATCATCTGATCTACATAAAAACTTACACAGTTGATATACGAGTTTTCTTCAGTTCCTCTTGATAAAAAAACTACACTCTTCCTGTCTGTATCGTAATGGCTAAAACTTTTGCTGTAGTAGCTTATGGACTGAGCTTGCTAATAATGTCAGGTGTACTCCATTTGTAACGTAGACCCTTTTCCCACTTCTTCAAAACAATTACTTAGATTGATCCATCATCCTCGACAAATTGGATCATACCAACAGCCGAAGACTGTAAACATGATCTCTTCACCAGCATATAGTAAACTGCTAGACATTTCTGTTGGCACTGAGTTGATGACGAATAATTATTGTGTGTAAAGACATCGTCACTTGAAAACTGTACGTATGGCCAAGTTTTGTCGTTAAGTGGCTGATCGTGATGAAATTTACACTTCCCAGTGATTGGTTTATAAGAGTTGTATCCGTCAGTTGTTTTATTTTGTTGATGAATCGCGTCAACGTCTTCCGTTGAAACCTAAGGTATACCCTCGATTCGACAATGTGCCGTACTGCTTAGTCATTGAGATAGGAGAACATATCCCTAGCAATAAAAATAAAACCGTTTTTCAGAGGCTCTCTATTCTTGCTAGTTTTTTTTGCAACAGCATCAAGGCCATCGCACCATTCTGCAGTGATAGCAAAGTCAAAAAGGTGATTCGCAAGATTTGAAAAGTTATAAATGATAAATAAGTCATATTTGCAACATTTTAAATGTAGTAAAATAAGTATTCTTACATTCAAAAAATTTGTTGTTTCCTTGGGATACTGATTGGGTGGCAAAGGCAATCCACGTGGAAGAGCAGCGAAAATAGTAACATAGTGCCGGTGCGCGACTCTATAGATTGTCACATACGGCTCAAAGTTGGAATGAATCCACATCTCATCATTCATATGATCGTTTACATCCTCCATGTACTCAGTAAAGGTGGCATTTAGCTCACCTTGATCGGTGAGTAGTAGAGTGTGTGGGTTCACGGGGAAAGCGTAGAAAAACTGGATGTAGACACCTCCTTCAGCCCGATGGATTTTTGTGGAAGGAGTCCACCCCACAGATAGGAGGTAGTGATCCTCCAGATGATGAGTCAGCAATGTCAAGTTGCTCTATTCTTCCTGTCACATCCTCATCTTGCACCTCCATTGTCTCATCAACGTCACCTGTAAAAATAAAATCAAAAACATGTAAATCAAGACATAATGTCAGGAGAAGAGTTAAACATGCTGGCTTGATGACCATCAACCCAGCCAATCAAATGCATGACTATCAAAACGTTGTGCAAAAAGAGAGTCACACGTTTTGACTCTTTTTGCACAACAACTTATTCCCTGGCTGACTGACTGAAAGACTGACTGACTAAGTGAGCTCAATGGGAAGTTTGGCAGCTTCCCATTGAGTGCAGTAGACACGCTTGTGAAAAGTAAGCCAAGAGAGATCCGGCGTGACAATTTAAAATATTGAGCACGTCCAGTTTGAGAGGCGTGAGTTTTAGGAAAGCTGACCGCCATTTTCAAGTATTCTGAGCAATTTTTTGTCAGGTTTGTTCCGAGGGGTGATGGACAAGGTGGGCGTAAATTGGGTGAACTTATTACACAAATCCTTTCGTCCGAATTAATTTACGATTTTTTTCGGCGGTGGTGATAGATTTTATTGAGTCGTCCGAGAACTTTTTCGAAAGTTCTCGGCGGCAAGAAGAGGACTTTCAGATTTTACTATGAAAGACGTTCGTCCGAAATAAATTTGCGAATTTTTTCGGCGGCGGTGGTGGTGGCAAGAAGCGGTAGATTAATATAAATTTTTGTTTGTTTGTTTTTTTCTTTCAAATGCTTAGAAAGAGACGTGGAATGATTTCAAGATAATGTTAAGCTATTTTGTTTGTTTGTTGATGAATCATGTATATACCTTTAAAAGTATCATTGAAAAAAAAATTATTTTCTAGGTCAATACGAAGTTTATTTAATTAATAATGGAGATTCCTTATTAATGGAGATCGGTTAATAAAAAAGGAACCTTTTACTACGATTTCTCGTCTGTTTGATGTTCAATCTGAACAATATAAACAGCAATTTGGTGGCCTCCACATAAGATCTGGGGAGCATATTGCTTCAAAAGTTCAACTAAAACCTAGCGACTTTGGTCCATTTGATGCGGAGGGTTTCCGTTGGAGAAAACAATGGGGGTTCCTTAATGAAAATGAATCGTCAATTTGGCAAACTTTAGATGTACTTGAAAGTAAGTATGAAGGTATTAGTTAATTTTGTAATTGAAATTATACTTAAGCAATTTCTTTATTTTGAGGACCAAAACAAGAGTTGTTTGGTGACGGTTTGCTTGCGTCCTTGGAGACAAATATCACCAAAGATTCCACAATTGAACAACTTAATAATTTCATTTTGGAAATTGCGAATGAAAAGACTCCAGCTTGCATTGGTTCGCATTCTAAAGTGAATGCACAAAACAAGCTCAGAGCAATGGGAAGTCTGAATATCTTTAATTTACAAGATTTCCTTGTATCTTTCAACGAAGGAACCCTTACTGGGATATACTTGCCCACGGGTATAACTGGAAGAACTCGGTCTATTACCCCTCTACATCTTGAGGTTTTGGGTACGTTGTTCAAGTTTTTGATAATAAGAAAACATCAAGTATAAATTATTCTTTTATTTGTCAGGCTTCCAGATTCTCATGGACATGACATACCGGTGTTTTTCCGCACTCACGACTCCAAGTTGGTCCCTCCAAATTGCAGCTTCATATTGAACAGCACGGTGTGAGCTTTCCGGGGCCATAACAATTGGATCGGGCCTCATATTGGTGAACCAGCGCTCTTCAGCATCTTCCTGGGGCTCCCGAGACAGAGACTGACTTTGAGACTGCTCAACTGGCAGAGCCTTTGCTAGTGAGTCCGGGATCTGGTTTATCCAATCTTCCACTGGAGCTGGCTTTTCCAACACAGTTAAGTCCTCTTGTTCTCCTTCAGACGAGTCTGCCGTGGAATTGATATCTGTAATGGCTGCGTTGGAATCCCTTCGAATGGCCTGAATTCGGCTGTTGATATCTCGAACCTGTGCTTCTCGCTCCTTTTTGACTCGGTCATTGGCTTTGGATCGTTCTTTAATCCCAATTTCAAGCTTTATCTTCTTCAGCTTATCAATTTCTGAGAGTGTCGATGCCTCCGCCTTGGTATAGTCAAGTAGCTCGGCCTCTAGCTCCTCAAGTGCCAGAAGATCTTCTTCATTCTTCGTCTCTAAGACTTCAAGCTTCCATTTCTTCCATTTCTATTTTATTGTTTCATTCCTTTAAGTTCCAGTTCACTCAAATTCTAACTTACACACAATTTTAAAGTTTCGCAGTCCCCAGTTTTCAGAATTTTAAAACTAGAATCCATGTCAGAGAGCATGGAAAGCTCCCCAGGTGATCACAGATGCTTGATCTGCCGTCGAGTGACACTGAAAAATTTACAAATAGATTCCCAAACTCTTGTCTCAAACACTTCTCTCCTTCAAGACTTTCTTGATTGTTTCCATGTCTGTGTTCTTGACAGCGAAGTGAAGGACCAGTCCGCATCATGTCATTTCTGCCGGACTTGTGAGCAGTTTATTTCGAAATGGAGTAGCATCCAGACCAAAATGACTCAACTAACTCGACGTGCTGCTCAATTAAAAGCCACACTCTCGGCTCTGCTTCTATCGGCACATGAACGCTTAGAGGAAAATCGCAATGAGGATGTCACTGAAATTATCAACAACCGGAACCAAAATTCTCAAGAGATCGAGCTTCCCCTCCTGCCCGAGCAAACAGTTAATGACATTCGGGATCAACTCCAGAAAAGTAAATATGTTCAATGAACCGATTAAAGGTCAAGCAAG
>JAQIWI010003107.1:0-10761 GCA_034698825.1 Deuterosminthurus bicinctus
GAAGGCCTAGTAATGCACACAATTACAGATCAGAGAGAGAACTAACGCTGTAAACTCCTCACTGCTGGATGTGATAGCCATGTGATGATATTGATTGATGATATATTATATGGTGGATTACAGTGCCACCAAAAATAACGCCGTTTTCCTTTCCATCATGGGTTCGTGTGAGAGAGCGGGCAGGGGTTCAGTGCATAGTTTCAATCGGAGACCCACCATTTGAATTGACATGGATCAAAGACACAATTCCCTTGCACAGCACAACATTCACATCAGTAGGTGATGGTAGCAGTAGGAAGAACATTGAGCTCAACGTTCCCGCACCTTCACTATCACATCACGAACAACTTCATCATCATCCTCAGCAACAACTACAAAGAACAGAACATGAACAAGAACAGAAGCACCCGGAAGAGCACAACAGCCTTTGGAGTGACTCAATGAAATCCTCTCCTACTTCGTCATCAAGCAAGATAATTATTGGCCACTCTGAGTTCAGCTCATATCTTAACATTCCTTCCATTACCGTGGAACACATGGGCAATTACACGTGTCAAACCAAATCACTAATTTCTGGAGAGATCGCCTCTTACACTGCTCAGCTAACTGTGAATGGTTCGTGTGTGAAATCACTTAGCTTAATCTGTAGCTCTCTTGTTTTTAAGTTGTGAACAGTCCCTCCTGGTTTTAAGTTTGTTTTTGATAAATATCATCTTTCGATGACTTTGACCACGATACACGCCCAAAAAACGGTATGTCCCTACACTTCTATAGTTTTCGGTATAAACAGACAACTCACAGCCGAACAACAAGTACAGTTTGCAAATAAACTCCTCTCACATTATCACAACAGAGTCTTGTGAGGGAAAGTTAAAATCCTGGGTTTACGACTCTGGCTTGATGTTGCTTTTATGGGTGATTCCAGTGTCGTAAACCAGGTCTCCTCTCCCGCTCGGATCTTGCCTCAGCACTCTAAATATGCTCATGGCATGACTTTGATGAAATGCATGCTCTGCTGCTCCTATTATAGCTGTAAAATCCTCTGGCCGCCTTTGTCTCCAGGGGTAAAAGAGAAAAAATGAACACATAAAAGGATGGTGCGTGCTCTTTGTGTGTTTTTCGCGTGTGTGTGCACTTGGGGGTTTGGAAAATCTAAAGGCGTTATGGTAGGCAGGTTTGGTGAAGGTTTTGCGCGTGTATGTTTTTCACATGGACATTACCGTGTGTGCGTTGTAGAGTTGAATGAGTACAAATTTGAATTTTCAGCCGCAATAAAAGTATCAAAATTTTCCTTCGAGGATGGCTTGATTGCGGATCGTGGGATGCGAACTCAGGTAATTTGTTCCGCTACCGAGGGGGAGCCTGACGAGATAAGCTGGTTGAAAGACAATGTTGAGCTGCAGCCGGGTTCAGCTACGACGACGACGGGTCATCCTTCGGCATACAACAGCATACTGACGACAAGTACCAACCCGATCTACGGCATTTCAATCGATAGATTCGGTCACTTTTCCTCAATTCTAACTATTGTTAACGTGAGCTCAGTCCACTCTGGAAGATACAAATGTACACTGGCCAATAAATACGGCCAGACTTCCCATCAGGCACAACTCATCGTACGGGGTAACCCTTTCCTCTTGCTCACACCTTCCGACCGACTGAGCACCATCAACATTTCACTCTGATGTTGATCTTTATGTATATATAAATCAGCTAAAATAATTATACTTATGCACTGCATCTACCATAATCTTGCATGCTCGCACGCACACCATCACCAGCACCGATAATAAGAAAGCTATTAAGTATACAGCAAAAATAACAGCGCCAGAGCTTGTGCATGTGTGATGCCATAAGGATGAATTTAAGTGCGGCTGGGAAAAACTGTACTTGGGTTTTAATTATGCAACAAGAACAAATTGCCATGCTAGCCCCAGTCTTTCCCAATCAAAGTCCTTCGAGGTCAGTTGTAATGTTCTCTGTATGTTTCGGACAGGAGAGAACGGAGGGTATTTTGTAATACGGGCAGAATTGTGGTGGATTGTGGTGGGGTTCATAATTGGGTCCTGCTTTCCGCTCCCCGAATGTCCAGTTGTGAGGACCACTCAAGCTATTTCAATGGTGGATTTTACGGACAATTTTAATGACCTCGTATAATGTCCTGGAGAAGACGGGCAGGCTGGGGTTACAATGGAAGCAATAATGGAGGCTGTGAGAGATGCATGTATTGTTCACTAGCGGAAGCAGTGAAAAGCCTTATGTATATATAGTATGATCAACTTTCTATTCTATATCTATACATATATTGTATGTGGTCGAGTCAGTGAAATAGCTCCTAGATTTTTTTTTTATTTCGGAGGGAACTTTATAGGAGCCTAGTGAAAAGAGGGTAACAAAAGCATTTTATTCCGAAGCTAATTGGATCCTCACTCTCTTCCTTTCCAGTTCCACCGCAATTTGTCGTCGAACCAAAAGATCAGCACATTACTGTAGGTGCTCAGGTAATTACACATTTTTTGTAAGAGGTAGATTTAATGTGTGTCTAGAGAATGTGAGCTGTACTGTTTCACTTTGTTTGTTCAACTCTTCAAGGTTTTAATTGACTGCCAAGCGGAGGGAATGCCAAGGCCAAAAATACACTGGAAACAACTTGCAGGCAAGTTATTGTACTCTCTTAGAATGCACACAGAATTTAGCAGGAAGTTAGACCTGTTTGAGCTTTGTCAAACTTTTGACGATTTCCTTGTGACATCCCATGTCTTCTCAAATGCGGGTCGAGTCAAAGTTTTGTTCATCCTTCCTTACGTCTCTTTCACTGGCTCTAACATTTCGTACGTTTGTGTACATAGGTTCATTGGAGAAAAAAGAGTTCCGCGAGGTAGGCTATCGAACGCCTGGGGTTCTGGCAGTGGAGAATGGAACTTTGATCATCAGTAGGGTAACCGAGGATCATGCTGGTTACTATGCCTGCATTGCCAGTCAGCCTTCAGGCACAGAACATCATTCCACACAACAACCACATCATGCTGCAGACCTAGGCACAGAAATAAGCAAAGTGATACATTTACTTGTCAATGGTAAACAGTCATTCCTTTCCTACCCGTCATCATCATTTCTGGTGAAAGTCTTTACGTTGGATTCAGGCTCAGCGTTAGGAAATGGAGAAGAAAGAGAGGATTTCAAACCTTGATCCTCTCTCTCTCATTGATTTCCTGGAAAATTATCATTTTCCATGTTATATGAGATTGACCTAGAAGTTCTACATGTATGCGGTACTATGCAGTTCCTCCGCGGATCAAGGCGAGACCTCCTAAGGAAATTGTGAAACGAGGGGATACAGCCGTTCTTCGATGCGAGATTACTGGAGATCAACCCAATCGTGTATCCTGGTTCGTTCGAGGAGTCCGACTTATGGATAGTATGGATCCCAGGTAAGAGTCTCTCCAATAATGTTGCAAGAAAAAGGATACTGACAGGTATCAAATTACTATAAACATCTCATATAACTCGCACGAACCTCTCCAGATCCATTCGTTATGCAAAAGTAACCATGGCCTGCCTCATAGGCATTGGCAAGCAATTACGAGAACGAAATATAAATATTGACCTGACAGACTGTAACAAATTGTTGTGACTCGCTTGTATTTACTCAGATACTCGGTCAGTGCAAGTAATGACTCCTCCGAGCTAACCATTCGAGACGTGACACCAGACGATGCGGGGGACTTTGAGTGTTTTGCAAACAACGCCTACGGCCAAGATCAAATCTGGATTTCTCTCCTTGTCCAAGGTCATCGCAAGTTTCTGTAGATTTCGAGAATGAATTAAACTTTTGCACCACTACGAGAGCAAATATGCAAATTTTATATGTAAACTTAGCTACATGGTATTGGGCTTGGAATTTTAAGTGTTAATTAAACTCAAAGCGGGATATTTATTAGTAAGGAATCTTGTTTTGCATCCGCCTTATTTCCATCTTTACCCTTGCAGAACGTCCGAAAACTCCACGGAACTTTCACATGACGGAGAAAGGCAGCCGGACGGTGATGCTGGCCTGGTCTTCACCAGAGAATCCTGAAACTACTGTGCTCAACTTTGTAGTTTCTTTCAAGGAAGAATCAGGTACGTTCCGTTCATATTAGACGGTATATTGCCAACGAGAGATTCAATGAAATGTCATTTTGTTACTTTATAAAGAGAGATTAAGGGTGAGAGATTGTTAACAAGGTAATTTATCTGATGGGAAACTTTGCAGAAAGCTGGGAAGAACATCGTACGAGGAAAAAGTCAATTTCAGGGGATCACTACAGTGTGACAGTGAAAAACTTGCTACCTGCCACAACTTATGAATTCCGACTCTTTGCTCGAAACTCACAAGGCAATTCCGACCCTAGCCCTGTTCTTCAGGTAAACTCATATTAATTCTAGCCGAATCACACTGTTGCTCAAAACTTGTATTATGAACTTCTAGAGCAGCGGGCCTATGATATGTTAAGTTAGAAGAGAGAGATTTCCTAATTAATTTTCACTGTTACTATCTACGATACCCGCGGAATCCTTTATCCCAACGAACAAAGTGTAGAGACAAGAGTTAGGAAGTTAATTTTCAAAGCAAAATCCTTCATGTTTCTGCGAAGGAATTTTAGGAACAAGTATATAGAGCTTTAATTGAACTTTGCTTAAAATGGAAGACAGAGAGTGTGTGTGCGTCTGCCTTGCCTTCCTCAGTCCTGTAGGACGATCAACTTCAATGGCTGCGTTGGTCCGTGCGTGTGCAAGTCCCACAATTATGGTGTGAATGGAAGCTATGGAAGGAAGGCGCCATCGATTATTGTTTAGGGACTAATCCTGAGTAATCTATCTTCGTTAGGGTTTGACGCGAAATTTCATTAATTAATTATACACTGACATAGAGTAAGTTGCTTTATTTTCCTAGCTTCCTTCCTTCCTCCTTCTCTCCGCCCTCCTCTGCAAATTCTGCAAGTAAGGATGGTAACGAGAGTACTCAGAGTAGTTGGAAAGAGGTCACTAAAATATTTCTTAAATTATTAAGACATTAATTGTCTTCACGAGTCCGCAGTCCGACTAATAAGTCTCTATTGAATTTCGGCCAAAGTTCTGTCTTCCTTGTCACTGCTAGAGGAATAAACTTTTGAGCCTCTTCATTTAGAATACCAAGTGGCAGTTAGTTACCGTAGGAAGTATGTGTATGGAGTAGGAATTTGTTCGATTTAATTCTAGAGAATTGCTACAGGCTACAATTAGTTGCTTGTTTTTTATCCATTAAAGGTTCGGACTGATAGTGAGCCTCCCAGTGGACCTCCGTCGGATGTAACCGCGGAGGCTACGAGTTCATCGGAAATTCGCCTTGTGTGGTGAGTATTATTTCTACTCTTACGTCTGCATGAGGAGAAATAATGAGTTTTTGCTCATTTTAATGGTTGGCCGTAACATGGGAATGATGATGCAATATCTGTGTGCCTCTGCATGTAGGAAACCCCCACGCCGAGAGGAATGGAACGGGCAACTGTTAGGCTACAACATTCGCTACAGAAATGCCCGGTAGGCAGTCAAAATCCCTATATCCTCCTTGTGAAGCCATTAATTTGGAGTGATTAACAAGAGCGTGTAGCTTACCATGATTAATTGACAGTAGCTTGTTTCCCTACTCTGCTGTTATGCAGAGGAGTGTGGGATTCATTTACATGGGATATTCTCAGAGAAGGAGGGAAAGTGGGAAGGGACTTTAATAATTTTGTTATATTAATTTGCACACAGGGATGACCTCGGGGCGTATAACTGGACACGCTTGGAAATTGAATTCCATGACTTGAGCACTCCCATGAGCAAATTCATTTCCAAGTTGGACAAGTACGAAGAGTACCACTTTACAGTTCAAGCATATAATGAGAAGGGGCCCGGACCATACTCAAATCCCGTGGCTGCCACCACAATGGAAGATGGTTAGAAAACTTTATCCCTTTTTCCCACACAGACAAGCCTTTTTTGGAAAGTTGTGAATGTGTCTACTTTGTAAGTCCGTGCGATGTTTTATAGTTCCTAGTGCCCCGCCTGAAAATATTCACTGCTCTCCACTCACTCCACACAGCCTTCAAATTAGCTGGTATCCGCCACCGAGGAACTTTATTCATGGGATTCTTCAGGGCTTTCGCATTTACGTGGAACAACTTCCGGGCACGGAGTCTCATCATCAGAGCAGCTTGGAGAGTAAGTGCAAAACCTTTCGTAACGTTCGCTTAGATTGAACACATACGGAAACTGCTGTCATTATGCCCTGAAGGACATGATTTGTAGCTCACTCTCTCAATGCTTCTCTTCACAGATTTAGCAGAGTTCGAGTCCAAAGTTCCAGCCGCATCCATGTCGACGATAATGCACAATTTCCTACCTTGGACCAACTACAGTGTTCAAGTGACTGGATTCACCCGTGTGGGCCATGGAGTTGAAAGTGTCCCCATTTACTGTCAGACAAAGGAATCAGGTTCGTCACTCATTCAACCGTGCAAAAGCTGTCGCAAAAGTTGAGTCATACAGACTTTTCTAAGCTCGGCCCATATTATGTATCTGTGGCTCAAGCATTCACTAACAATATAGCAGGGCTGTGTGAGACATTGCACATGAAAGGCCAGTGTGAGTGAATCTGACCGGAAAGGCAGAGGAGGCGGGAGACCTTATTAACTTATGGGCGTACTTATGTACGATACAAGACATGAATTTTCTGGAAGTCTTATAGCTCCACAGGAGAAAGTTGAGTATTATGTGGTGCTTAAAATGAAAGTCTGGATCCTGCTTGGCTGAACCCAAGGAATCATATTTCTCTCACTGCTTTTTCTGTATGAGGAGAGAAATTGGAGACAGTGCGTAGTAATTGTACATAGGAATTGATGCAGATAAACGGAGTTATATTGTCATACGTTCTATGGTTGGTTTGGGACAGTTCCATCCGAACCGAGTGCAATCAAGGCCGTCGCTTCCTCCATCGAATCTGTCATTGTCAGCTGGCTCCCTCCAAAGACGCCGAATGGTCTACTGGTGAAGTTCAACGTATACATTCGTATCTCGGGGGCTGGGCGTGAAATCCGAACAGTGAAGCGTAATCTACCTTCGCATGTCCTCCATTATGAAGTGACAGATTTGAAACGTCGGGAGTCTTACGAGGTAGGGGCTAAATCGAATTCACGTGCTCTACTCTGTATGTAGTATACAACTCTGTGAATGTGAGGAATGCAAAGTGCAATTCAGTTGCTATCATAGTACCATTTATATCAAGTCTCTCCTCTGTTTTTTAACAGGCTTGGGTAACAGCTGAAACATCAGCTGGGGAGGGCCAAAGTACAATTTCAGTCCCTTTTGCTGCCCCGCCTTCAGTTCACCGTAAGATCGAGAGTAATATTTTTCCACTTCTAAGCTACTCACAGAGAATAATAGACAGATTCCTGTGTTCGCAGTTCCTGCTTCCATCGTCTCCTTCGGAACGGTGATTTGGACTGCGGGGAAAACGGACGTGACTTTTCCATGTCACCATGTGGGGAATGGTGTGCTCATCCAGTGGTTCAAGCGGGACGCCAAAATTACAGAATCAGCGAGGTAATTTAGAAAATAGATCTCGGTTTCAATCGGAGAGCCACACAATTTTGCTATTTATCAAGGGTTCAACTCTTACCCAACGGATCCCTGGGAATAACCAGTGTGGAAAAAGGGGATTCTGGGAATATATCATGTGTGGTCAAGAATCTTTATGGCTCGGATCAGATAACATATTTGCTCAAAGTACAAGGCAAGTGATCTATATGACGCTACTACATGGACACCGCTGCTTCGAAATGGACCGTAATGTTAAAAATATGATGTTGGGTAATGTGTTCAGTGGCTCCAACACCGCCCCTTCTTCATGCCACAACAGTGACAAACTCCTCGGTGAGACTTCAGTGGAAACAAGGGGACAATGGGGGGGCACCTATGATGGGCTTTACATTGATCTATCGCCGTGATGGTGGAGAGTGGGAGGAGGTTATCATATCCAGGAAATTCACCAGCTATGAAGCCGACAGCCTTTCTTGCGGCCGCATCTACGAGTTCTTCCTTACAGGTAAGATACTTTTATTATAGCAATTCCATGTGTCTGCAATGTTCATGCTGCGTATTCGTTTATCGAAGGTTTCAATGCCATCGGGAGCAGTGAGCCTAGTGAGGTCATTCGAGTGGGCACAAGAGGGTCTCGGCCAATAATCCCTCCTGTAGAGGAGTTCCTTCAGTCAGACTCCACCTCGGTAAAACTAAACTTTTCAAGCTGGGCAAATCTCACGGGTGAATGTCCAATAACAAGATACACCGTGGAGTACAAAACTGAAGGCACTAATTGGATTTCGGGTATGAAAGTGAATTTTTTCTCTAATAATTAATCAAGTGAGTATTTACAAAAAAAATGGAATATGCTTCAGTGGCTGGAGATACGAAAGGCCTGGTAGAAATTAATCAGCTCTCCCCTGAGATGGAGTACAAGGTGAAAGTTACTGCATTCAATGCTGCCGGGAGTACAAGTGGAGAGTTCCTGGTGTCCACGTCACTGTACAAAGGAGGTAAGGGCTACTTTCGAGAAATTTTCTTATGAAAATAAATGAGAGTGAATGTGTGCAGAGACATAAAGTTTTATGGAGGACCTCTTGTTTGAGGAATTAATTTTACTTATGATGATCTTGGCATATTATTTAATTAGGACTAATTTCCAGCAACTTAAGTCGTCAAGTGCCTTTTTACAAAGATCCTTATATCATTGCCCCTATCGTCGCCTCGTTAGCAAGTGTAATCCTAGCAGCTGCGGGAGTGATTCTATGTTGGAAAAGAAGTAAGTTGAACCCTCAGAAACACCCTCCTCTGCTCCTTTCCTTTCGGGAGCCGTGTAATACCAAGCCGTTTATTTCGTAAATACCCTGGAGTAATGTACTATATTTTGCGCTTACAGAAAACTTTGTCGGTTCCGACACAATGGATCGAAGAACTAATTTAGCACTAGCCGCAACTGAGAGAGATTACACCGTGATTAGAGCCAAGTATTTCCCTGAATGTGATCGATTCCCAGGTAGCCAACTTTTCCAAAGTTTTCCCACACTTACACACAACTAATCCATCCCAAGTATTTTCGAGTCCTCACGCTTTGATTTATACCTTAGACACGGCAGATGATATTTATCCCTACGCTACATTTCAACTTGCCGAGCCTGAGAAAACGAACCTGACAGGGAATCTGCCTGAGAGCTATTTGTACGGGACTACTAGGTTTCAAACTGCAGAAACGCTTCCCGTTCAAACTGTAAGTTGTTTCGTCGTATGTTTGTCAGTGTTTTAAAAGTGTATAAAAGTTTGGACGGTACTTTAAAAACATAGAATCCCCGTGGGACATTGCGTGGCACTGCGAAGAGAAGAAAATCCAGGAGCAGGAATAATCGGAATGAGAGCGAAAAGGCTGGTGAAAGTGATGAATATGACAGTTTGCACTCAGATTCGGATGCTGTTGATAGTCCGCGAAGGATGGGCGCACGCTGTGCTGGTCGAGGGGCTGATGTTCTACATGGGACATTAGGTGAACGCGGAAGACGCCGGCAGAAGTGTGTATTCAAACTATTAATCCACTTCAACATGACAAAGACCGTTGTGATAATGCTGTCGTTTGTCTCCTGTTCCAGGTCTTATGAGGAAGATGTTCTTGCTCCGTATTTAGAAGAAACAAGTTTTGTATATGCAAGAGGAAGTCCTGGCTTGGGGGATTTCCCGCCCCGTCATCTTCGTTCAGAGCTTAATAATCAACGCAATTGTGATATGAATGCTATTGGCCAAAGAAAATCAGAACCGCTTTATCAGGCTCTTGAGACTTCCACTGGACCCAAGATGTCTCAAGGGAATTTTAAGAAAAACTTTCTACGAACAGATGCTCGTGAATCTGACCTACCGAGACATCAAGACTATACTATTGCTGTATGAGATTAGTGGATTTTTAAGCCACCCTGTGATCACTTTTGTTAACTTTAATAAAATCGTTTTAATGCTAATCATTTCATGCGATGCATTAGTTCACAAGATGAAGAATACACTTGGGCTAAGTTTTAATGTGCCAGTAAAACACAACACACTCTGATGCTCTGACTGGCGATGATTGCAATTTACTTATAAAATTGCGCTGGACACTTAGTGCTGCAATGAATCTCTGAGTGAAAAGACTTCGTGGGGTTGGAACGTGGTGGCTATTTTAGGGGAATGCATTCAACTTCTAATTCAAAAATATACTGCCTGTGAGCTTCTGCAGTAATCAACCCAGCTCACAATTCACAGGACGAGCTATGTTCATCAGATGCACAGAATATATCACAATGCATTGCTTGATTGGTTACAAACATCATGACATACTAGCAAGAGACACTTCCATCGTAGCTGCGACGGAAACGTAGTACATGGCTCATCAACTTGTGCACACAACATCTACATAACTTGTAAAAATTAGACAGACGTTTGAATTAGACACGCTGCCATACATTATTGGTTTGGTAAAGTGCTAACAAAAGCGAAATCAATTCGATTGAGTTATGGAGTAAATACAAATGCCAGTTAGTGTAATAAAGTTTGAAGTACAAGTCTGCTTGCATTTGAGTGAGGAGCACATTACAAGTGCTTTTAAGAATAATCGATGTCAGCTTAAGAGGCTGTCAACAAAGTAAATTCCTCTAATGGCGACCCTCGGTGTCACAC
>JAQIWI010003108.1:0-10760 GCA_034698825.1 Deuterosminthurus bicinctus
CCGACTTTGTTGTCTTTAGCTATCGACAGGATACATCAAATGAATGTACTATACACAAGCTCTCTCTTCTATTGCAAATTTCATTGCAGGGTTGTACATGGAGGGCTTTGAAGGCTGGAAATTGAGGCTGGGTATAAACATTGTTGGAAAGGGCAGGGGGGAAACATGTTGAGGATTAGCAGGATTTTGTGGTGTTGAAAATGTGACAGAGTCAGCCATTGTTCTGCGTGCAAAGAGAAAATCCCCATGAATACACCCGATTCTTTTGTAACGTCAACGCCAGGACATGTCATTCCGTTACAACTTTTTCAATACTCTGTGGGTGCGTGGGGTACAAGAAAATGAGTGTGTAAAAACAATGTCGCAGTTTTCCAAGCACGTCCCCACCAAAAAACTTTTCCATCCAGTCTAATTACAGTTCCAGAAAGGCTCTTTTGCATGAACATAATAATAAAGGAAGGCAGTAGGGGCTACTTTGACTTGTAAACATAGCGTCAGTAGTTACAGTTGTATACTTTAATGTGATAATGCAATAAGTATATGCTCATGTTTCAATGTGCGTGAGTTTGCTTCCTGCTCCTTGGCTTGCTTGTTGGGCTGGCTGTCAAGTCGAATTTTGAGTCAGTTGGATTTTAAATGCGGCAAATGAGAGACTACAGCAGTGAAGCATACAGTAAGTAAAACAGGGAGGACGAGACGAAGAGTGTGTGAATGGAATGCTGAAGCTCAGCAGGGGGCTTTAGTCGGACTTTACATAAAGAGACTGACTGAATTGATGTAATTTTGTAAAATATATTCTGTTTGGAGCGATGTGGTTATGTGTACTAAGCACATAGATGGTAGCGGGAAAAGGTCATTAAAATTGCAAGTTGCGTAAATGAGTTCAAAGGAAATAATTTCGTTAGTTTGACTCTTTGTTTACATTGCTTGACAATTTGGTTTCATCATCATCCATTCCTACAGCAGAGTAGGATTTGAAGTCTGTTTACCTTTGTTTCCATCTCCAGTCTACTGTGAACATACACACGTACATACCTTTATGGAACCTCTGTGTATGCAATAGAAGAGTGGAGGTGAGAGAAGACGAGGGCATTTTGTCATGGAAATCAAAGGTCTTCCTTGTACGTGAATGTCATGTCGTCTCATAAATAGCTCTATGTCAGTATGAATGTTAAAAGCGTGTGCGAGCCTCCGTGTACTGACAGAGCGGAATAATAAAAACAGAATACTCAGTTAAATATTTTCTTGCGGTATGTGAGCAACGAGGGAGCTGGAGGAGTGAGTTACTTTTTAAGGAAAGTTTAAGCTTTATGATCATGTGCTATACACACAACTAACTTGAAATCCTCATGCTCTTCTCATAACATTCCGACTTCCAAATAGCATGAAATGAATTACATCTTCTCATCCAACCACACGCTTTATTTCATTTCTACATTTATTTCACTCCTACTCATTTATTCTCATCCTTTCAGTACCACCAACATTTTCACAGCATCTTGTACAGTAGACATTATAGAGTGTGTGTGAGGGCTCGTAGAAGTCTGCTAAAGAGAATAATAAGGAGCACTGTGTGTGTCTGTATTTGTGTGTTTGCAGTAAAGTCCTCACATAAGCTTTCTCAAATAGGCAACTTATGGGAGTGCGTAGATGTTTGCAAAGTGAAAACTAACATGGGGAATCCATGACTGTCGATTGGTGTAGAAAACTAGGCCTCATTTCCATAACGGTGGCTCCCATAAACAATACTGTTCCTGCTACTTACAAGTCCAGAAAGTAAGAGACAAGGCAACGGGAAAAAAGCAGAAAGCAGGGAGCTGGAAAACTGAGTGTATTTCAGTGTAAAGACGACTTGGAAGAACCGCCTTGGTCTGTCTCATCTTCTTCAGAAGTACGTAGCGCTCTTGTAATAATAATATAATACTCGCAAAGATAGTTGCCTGGGTTTATCCATATGGATCCGTGGACTTTGGGATGCTGTCAGGGTAAAACTGAGACCATATGCATTTCCCAAGACCCTTTTATACTGCATGACTCCTCCGACATGCTCACGCACATTTGTACCAGTAGCACAGACACACAGACTCACCAGTCATCATCATCTCTTCCCCCAGAGTGGGAGAAGCCGTTCTTCTGTCTACAAGAAGCAGGCTTGCAATTCTCTTCAGCTCACTTGCCAAGTTGATTGTGTCGGGTAACGTTCCCGCATAAGCTCTGTCTCACACTCTGAGTCAGTCGAACTAAACTGAGAGTCAAATTATCCAGGATATTTAAAAACTTTTCTGCTCAGAATTTACACAGAGGCTCCGAACAAATACCAACCCTGAGAATAAACACACGTGGAGGGTACGGCAGTGGTTTGCAATAACATGGAAAGTCTGTGTAGTTGTGGTGATTCGCCGGGTATTCCCCGTTGGGCCAATAAATAGTGAAACTACTTGCTCCTCTTCGCTGTGTGGGCCCTCGAAATAATAATAATACTGCCTGCAGGCACTACTGTAGAAATTATTATTGGCTTTGAATTTTAACCTTCCTGTGTGAGTGTTTTTAATGTTGGCCGACACTGTAATTAGCAAATGATGAAGACTTGTGTGCGGGATAGTGTATCCCAGCATCATCATCATCGCCAATGCTCCTGGCGGTGGCCAATGATGAGGCGAACAGCGGCCGCTATCGTTCTTTTTCTCTTCACTACAACCTTCACTATCACTCATGGGATCCCTACTGGCCAAGGTAACACTTTGAATATTGTCATGTCATGTAGGGGAACCGGAAATTAAATCCTGTCTGTGTACGTACTCAAACTCTTGTGCGTTCAAGTACTACAAACGGATTGTTCATACAAGTGAAAAATGTTATTCTAGAGTAGTTTCTTCCTACGAGCAAGGTTGACAGAGGAGAAGAACACTTTGGAAATTCAAATTTTGTAGGAAATCTCTTATACTTCAAGGTGCTTGGTTGCGTTCCGTTGTTAGAAAAAGCTCCTTATGTGATTATGTGGACAGATGTTTTAATCAAAAAGAGACACTCGTGCGGAGAATGAATTTTCAAGGGAAGCCAAATTAATTTTTACCAACAATTTTATGAAGCAGTACACGTAGTGTACTATAGTCACAGCTCGGGCTTTTTAAATAAAGCACAGAGATTAGTTTGTGTGTGTGTGCGTAGTTCTATCCCACTACACTTGTTAGGTGAAATGTGCGTCTGATGGTATAATATTTGGATAATAATGGAAGGAGAGCAGAGTTGCTTTGTTTCATACGAGCCGTACAATTCTATCTTGCACTCAATCAGAGTCTTTTCATTAGCAACTCCTTTATTCCATCCCGTTTACATTGGAGCAACGGGGAAATTAAGACGAAGCAAGGCCATTGTAGTAGAAGTCGTACCTTGTGATCATCTTGGATGAGGAAACAAAGGGGCCGGGGAGATTGGAAATGTGTGTGCGTGACTTATTTTCGTGGGTGTGCCTTTGTAGGGACGATGAAAATGGGGACTTGACTCTGTATGTGTCATATTGGGTCCATAATGCCTGTGTATTTGGAGCGGATATTTGGGTTTAGATGAAATTACTAGCTTGACTTGTGGATTTTGGGCGAATGAACTTAGCGGGATTCCACCGTCGTGTAGGACTTTGATAGCATTCCACTCGTCAAGGCAACATGTGAGCGGTTTGCCGATTTCCTATTTTTACAAAGTTTAATTTGTTGGCAAGGACGTGATGATTACAGACTTGACAGGAGGTTGCTTAGGTCTTGAAATTGAAGTCAATTTCTTTTCCTCCACATTTTCAATTCAATATGATAATCATGATGAACTGCTGGTTGAAACAAGAGCGTTTATTCGTCTTTCACCGTTGTCATCACAACCTACAAATAAGTGGAGTGAGTGACTCCGTCGAGAATCATACTGGCCGAGTTTCAAATTACCTCAACTTTCAAGGGAGGCTTCAAATTTCCACTGACAGCAGCAATAGTAGCTTCCTATCTCTTTCCCCGTGTCAATCGTGTGAGGAGAAAGACGGAGACATGATAGAATCTATCGATAAAACAGGTTGCATGTGTGGCTGATTTGAGAGCGATTAATTTCACCGTGTGGAGAAAATTACTCGAGTCAATCATGAGTGGAGTGTATCCAACTTATGTGAAGATTCTGTCATTCTGGCTGTGTGCGTGTTTGATGTGAAAAAAAGAGCAGCGAGCTTTGATTTCCTTTTCTCCGTCACTTGCCAAAAGTAAGTGAGTCATGAGTACGTGTGTAAGGGAGTCTGAGAGAGAGAATGTTTTTCCCTATCAGCACAACGTGATACTTTGACAGCTCGTCTGACGGCACACTCATGTAACGAGTCCTTGTAATTTCCACCTAATCAAATTCTCATTCCGAGCCTTTCCCTTCTCTCTCTCTCTCTCTATTTTCGGCTTATATCCCCTCTTCTTACCGATGATGTGATGGTAGCAACTGCGTGTGTGTGGAGATTTATCGTACAAACAAATTTTTTCCCTTCATGTCTTCAGGCCCATCTCTCGCCAAAGTGTACCTTTCCTAGTATATATTGGAAAGGAGCCTGAGAGACCTCATATACCTCGATGAGAGGGAAGCTCTGAAAATTAAGTATCGATTTGCCAGACCCTGGAGCTTTGTAAAAAGGCACACAGACGTAGAAGCATAATAGCTGGTGCAGTGCAAGAAGAAGAAGAAGAATATCGTTGCTTTTCTCTCCCTTTTTTTCCAGATTGGAATTGCTACGACGGAGAGATTTATAGGGAGTGGGTAATGATTTTAATTGCTACACATTGTTCTTTTCCTACGAAATCATTTGCAATGCATGAAATGCATCACAGCTATAGGCTAGCTAGCAAGCTGAATAGTGAGATGAGGAATAGCAGAGCGTGAAATTAAGTAGTCGGTTGTAGTAGTAGGTTGTAGGAGGAAAGCTAGTAACATGGCCAGATATGTAATAAAAAACAGCTCATGGATCAGCTCTTAATTCGCACATCCACGTGGACACACAGACAGACACGTAAGCTGCTTTTCTCTGTGTAAAGCACACAAGTCTCCCATCTCCACCATGCTCATCCTCCTCACTGTTTCCATACTACGGGCTGTTAGGCTTGGAATTTACCTGAGAATTAATTCATTTCACTAGCTTTGATATTAGTATGAGGGGGAAGTGTAAGCTTAGGCATGTAGCAGTAATGCTTGGAGCAAGTGGGCCATGAGCTGATTGCACTAGTAGTAGTAGCAGCAGCGGCAGTGGCGTGTTAATTAAATACGAATTCTCTTGCCTGCCTGCGCTTTAATCCCCTCCGATATTATAGGGCAATGTGTGGTAGTATATAGGTAAGTATGGGATACAGTTGAATGGTCAGACTATTACTCATTGTAAGTCCATCTTGTGCTGGTTGATGAGGACACTAAATAAATTGTATTAAATTATCTGTGAAACCCTCCGCAATGTTCCCCTTCCGCTCTTTAGACTAATTTCTCTGGACAAGGGAAAAGTAAAGGAGGGGCTTAGTGCTGGACGGTTGTGAAATTTAGTGTGAGAACTGTGCTAATTTTCCTAGTGCGATAGAGAAAAAGGGGAGAGAGGTTCCCATGTATTATGCAGTAGAAAGTCAGAGAGTGAGACTGATGTGGTAGATGATTTTAGCTTTGGCCAATATGCTTTGTCTTCATCCACGAGGACGCTGTGTGCATAACAATCATGTTATTAGTTCACATGGTTACTCTGCTCTGGATCTCATCAATTTAATCTCCTGTCTAGCAGTTATCCTCCACGCACCAGTCCACACGTTGCCACGTGAATAATACATTAATGTCTTTGCCTAGTACGGAGACTAACATGAGCCTGATCTTTTATGCTAAATAGAAAGCATATATATATATAGACGTTTGTATATGTCACAGCCAGTGTACACACGCCAATGAAGCTCTAAGAGCTAGTGAAAGGACCTACTTACTTTCTCCAATGTGCGGAGGAAAGTTTTCGCTCCCCCTTTCTCGCTATAGGAAAAGTTTACAAATTTCCAAAAATGGCCCTTGGATGTACTGGTAAAAGTGTGGAGGATTTCCCACAGTACATGACACCCGCATTGAAGACAGCCGCATCAAAGTAACCGCTCTCTCAACAAGTCTAAACAGACACACACACAAACGCACACACACTCGCTATTACTCAATCAAAGAGCAAACTGTAGGATGAGAATTTACTCCACTTTTGATGGCGTGCAAATGGGAAAAGAAACATGAGAAGAGTGAGTCCATGCGGATCTTTTTCCATACAGGAGACCGGATGGAATCTGTTGCCATAACTTTATTCTATTAAGTCCAAGTTGGAAAATGTATTGGTAATCTTCAGGCTCGGACAAGTGAGTAAGTGAGTGGGAAAAACTATTAGACAGAGTGAGAGTTGAATCCTGCACATCTATTCCATCCCCTTTTCACAAGAACACCCACCCGCAAGTACACACACAAATACTTTGCCCAATTTAATTATCAAGTTAAACATTCCCACACACTGTCTATTCCACAATGGCGACTATTAATACAGCCTTAAACATGCTTCATTGCCTTTCAAGCCCAACACACGCCAAGAGTGCGCCTACCCCGCAAAAAGCAAAAGTTTCTTGACAGTTATGGTTATTTTATCGCAACTCAATTGAAACTGAGTCTCTATCCAGTTTCATGTCACTTTAAGCAAGGGCTACTAACTTTGTGGGAGTGTGCCGCCTAAGCCTCTCACTTTCCTTTTACAGTTGACTACAGAGTTAGTTTAGTAGTGTGTGGATCAGTCTCGGCGTGGGGGTTTCACGAACCAACTGAAAAGCGTTTGTGTATTTTAACTGCCTTCATTCTTTGCATTAGCTGGGAAAGTCTTTTGAGTCTGTTTATAATGTACCGTCCGGGATTGACTGAATTCTATGTGTGTGTCTATGTGTTTGTGTGAAATAAGCCATTGGAAGGTTCCTAATGGCACGCACAATGTTAAATTTACCGGTGAAAAGTTAGCTTGGTGACATTTGGCACGATGCTTAACGGAAATACCTTATCATCAGCTCCTACTCATAAAGTACATTCTCGCTTCGGTTTGTTTGTTTTCTTCCCTTGCCAGTTGTGACTGTTGAGATAACAGCTTGGGTATTATTATTATATCCGCTCACACACACTCACTTGATTACAATGCTCCACTGCCTTGGCATTGACTCTGTTGAGAAATTCATAAGATTCAATGTATAGAATGAAGCAGAGGAGGGGATTCCACTGTGTGTCTATTTTCCCTGGAGTATATGCGTGTTTGTGAGTGTGAGAGTGATCATCGGTCCTTGTTAAGAATTTCTTTCAATCCATCCTCCCCTTTGTGTCTTCGTGTCTGTCCTGAGAGACAGTCCGGGATAGTGTGTCACACTGCCAAGCTCCCCCTCCCTCTTGTTCTTGGATGAGGATTCTTCCATTGAATCTCCATCCAAAACTCTGAGGACGAGGGTGTCTGTGCCAAAGTCTTGAACAGCACAAGAAAATGGAGAAGAAAAGTTTCTCCAGTATCTATCTCATACTACACGCTCATCTTAATACATTTCTGTATGTGAGAGAGTAACTTTTCATGCTCCTTATTACTGCCTTTGGTCCAATTAGAATTGTCACCCGCATGTCTAACGAGCACCTTGGGATTCTTGCTCGTACTCCGAGTCGCCTCATCATTCTAAAGAGTCTCTTTCAAATATAATGCATGCAGACGACGTGAATAGAAAAGCAAAAACTCAGAGCTTAATTACAACGGGGACCTTTAGTTTTTTTATGCATTGAAACCTGAAAACATTCATTTTCTTCCACCATATTCCCATCCATCCTTCCTGCCTTCCTTCCTCTTCTTATGATGACAATTCTTGAGGGAAATGGACTTACTATGTCCTCATTCCCCATGCACTTTTCTTGTTTACAATAGTCCAGCCTGTACAAGTTTTAAAATTTGACAAACTGCTGCCAGCTGAAAGAAACGGAAACAAACACTGCACCACTATTGCAAAAGAGTCACATGAATATTCAAAGGTTATTAATTGCGTACGGCTTGTTTTTCTCACGACATTTTATAGCCGCCGCATCATCAAGACTAATGGCTATGATTTTAAGGGCCTTTTACATGATTTTACAAGTCATGCCACATAGTTTCTTGGAAGAGAACCGTTGAGGTCCCAAGTGTAAGCTTACTGCAGAAGAAAGACTACAGAACTTCACACGTGCCATATTGAATTGAGAGTGAAACTAAAACTAGTTGCAAGCCGACATTAATCCGGCATTAAGTCTGCGACTAAAGACTTTGATTTATTTATTAAGCTTTAGCTGATTGCTTTACATAATATAATGTTAGCTGTGTAAGTAAGCTTGTTGTAACTTGTAGGAAAAGGAAGTGAGTCGGGATAGAGACGACGACATGGAGGAAGGGCGGAGGGGAAACTCTTGCTCATCCTGTCCATATTTTATGAGCGCATCATCAATGAAGCGAATCTTGAGCGTGGAACATTTGAATTTCTAGACGCACAGCTCATAAAATTGACGGTCAAATATAATGTGTTCATGATAATGTGATGACAGGCTATGAGACGGTAGGGAGTAGAAAAGTGCTCTAATGTCCTCTTTTCAATCCACATTCACAGTTGCTTTTGTCTCTGTCGTGTGTTGCCACTGCCAAATGTTAGGATCTTCGGTGTTCAGTAGTACGGGCAAAGCACCTAAAGTTGACACATATGAGCTTGTGAAATAAAACATAAATATAACTGCGGTTCGAATCCTTCGAATGACGTCACATACGCTCAAACTATACAATATTTTGCTCCCTGCCTTCATAATATTTTCCTATCTGCCTTTATAATATTTTGCGGACAGATATCTCTAGGATTTCCTTCCCTTTGGAAATGTTCGGGAAAACTGAAGGATGAATGTAAAAATGCAGAGATATTCAATGCCTATGGGATAGGAAATGACGATGGGCTTCCACACAACTCATGCTCACTATGCATCGAATGTGCAGTAAAAGACCCTATTTTTTTTACCCCGAACAACCGCATGTCCGCGTGTTTCGGGGCCAATTCTTCCTTGCTGCATGTGTGTGAAGGAAGTGAGAGGAGAGGGAGTTTGAAGGTAAGATAAAGCCATCAAGGGTCCCACTACTGCATTCGTCTTCTCCTCCTCCATTTCTTTGCTTCTTTTTTGACTTGGACGGGAGCCAATAACTAAGTTGAAGGGGAAAACACATGGGACGCCTTCTTCTTCTGCTTTGGTCCGCCAAGAAAAAGCCAACAACCTTTAGAGTCTTCTCTTTTATTCCATAGACACACACACACATTATGTTACACAGACGTCATAACATTTAAGCTAAAAGCCTCCAACTCTTATATGTTGTGGAGGAATTAAGGGAGAAAAAAATTGGCCATTTTCAATAACTTGTCAGTTTTGCCAAGTTCACCCACGTCGAAGACACGCACAGCAGCAGGGCTCCAGACTCCACTTGTCTCTCAGTTTACACTTTTACCAAAACAATAATATTGCTCAAGCTTGTTTAGAAAGCTGATTGGGACGGAGAGGGACTACTGCTTTGGCTCAAACTGCCATAAATATGACAGGAAAAAGGGCTTAAATGCTGGAAAAGATAAGAGATAGTAGATGGTGCAAAAGTAAAGACATACTTGTCCCTAATTTATACGTCGATAATTACATGGAATATATACCCATCTTCACAGTCACGTTCGGTTTGCATGAGAAAAGACGGCGACAACGACAGCAGCATCTCTCCTCCTCATACTCAAAGTCATGGACGACTTCAAGTTGAAATTAGCTGCCAAAACAGACGAGCTAGTCGTATAACCAATACTACTACTACTGGTTGTATATAAATGATCCTAGCATAAGCTAGCAGTGGAAGTGGGAAAGTAACTAGTGATATAAAGGCTTTAAGAAAGCAGAACTAAAGTTGGTTAATAGATCTACAAAGTAATTCCTTGGGTATTTTCCTCATCTTTCACAGCAGCCCAAGAGTTTGTCTTGAGAAAGTAATTCAAGCATTTCGGCGTATCATGTCTGAATCTTCTAGTTTCGGCTTCACTGACGCTCCTATTCTCAGTCAGCAAAGGTTCTCTCGTCGTCTTCTACTTGTTCTATATGTCTTCGGAAAGTAGAATGGTGTTCTCCACATTTTAGCTAGCTCATCCCATGACTTTCGTCCCTCTTCCACTTGGTCGTCGTCGTCATCTCTCACTTGAGTCATTTCTTTTTTCCCTCAAGTCATTCTGCTCTGACTGTGACATCCACCGTCTTCTATTCTCCTCCACACGCACACACTTCTTCTTTTTCTTCTCTTCCAAAAACATCAACGGCTTTCTGGCGTGAAATGAAGGAAATTGTTCAAAGACCAAAGAGATCCCCCCTACTCTATCACATCGCGTGACCAACTCCAATCCCTTCAATTTTCTTCTTCCAGGACTCACTCTCAGAATGGCAAATGGACCCTGTCTCCTCCTTCATGTATTTACCCTTTCCACCCTGTCAATTGCAAAGCATCAAATTTTCCTTCTGCAAATACATCAGTCAACTGGCCATAGTCACTATCAATATATCTATGATGATTGCCTTACCAGCAAAACTTGAGCTCATTCCAAATTGCCTCTAAATTCCCATTTCCAGCTCCAATGAATCGTCAGCGTCCTATTTCATAAGCAATTGTCTTCCGTTTTATCCCGAATGTACATCCGTTTAATTTTTTTTTA
>JAQIWI010003109.1:0-10759 GCA_034698825.1 Deuterosminthurus bicinctus
AATATGTACTGTAATATGTACCATATTTTCGCGATTTTTTCGTGAAATTTGAAGCTTCAAACTTAAATTTTCAACATCCAATGCCTTTTCTCACGGAAGTCTTAAGTTTAAACCCAAAAAACAAGCTTGGCAGGCAAATAAGTGGATTAAATGAGAGCAATATGAAACATTCAGGAATCAGAAAATCAATATAAAATAAATTTCTTCTAAAATGAGGATCCATTCTGACAAATATTAACTCAAAACTGGAGCAAACTTCTGAGATATTTGTGAAGTCTTAAATTTTATCAATTTATTTTTTGGTTTATGTATTTTTTCCCAAAATATACGACTTTTACAGGTGAAAAGTTCAGAATATGTACCAAATATGTATGAAATCCTAAAATATGTAGGTACATGTGTTTATGTAAAATTTTCTAAAATATGTGCAAATATGTAAAATCAAGTATAGCTCAATCGACTCTACTTATTATGAAACGCCAAAAGCCAAGACCTCAGAGTCGTACCTATCACCCAGAAAAATATGTATTTACATAGGAATCCGGGCTCTGGTGATAACCAACAAAGCATCCCAGGTGGAATGTTATTCTGGGTGAGGAGCTGACTGAGCTGGGCTTTGGCTCTCACCACACATGGAGAGCGTCAACATGCACTGGACAAAAGTGTTTTCAGTACTGCCGGGTTTTGGCTTGTGCTTGTGAGTGTGTGCTGCTGAACAACTCATGTACGTGCTGTAGGAAACTCCGCCAGTTTGTCCTCGGCTCAAGTTTGTAGAGAAAGCAAAGAGGAGACGGAGGGGGAAGGACCGAGGAGTACGGGTGGATTAAATAATTAATTAAAAATAAGACGTATAGCTTTGCATGGCTGTAGCTTTGAAGCGAGTAAATGACTCGTCATTACTTTGTTATTACAATACATCGTGTAGTACGCTGCAGCACCTGCCCCTGCAACTACACACAATGATGCAATGACAGGGAGAAGCCTGAGGGAGTTGTGATAAAGCGAGCCCTTGCATTTTGTGCTCCGCTACAAATTGACACACATGGAAAACATTACTCAAGTCAAGTTTTTAACAAGCTTTTACATTACGACAACTGGGTCCTTAAGACCCCTGCAATAATGGAGAAAGAACTCCTTGCTTGGCAAAATTACTTTGTAGGGAAGACACTGCAGGTCGTCATGGGGGTGGACAACAAAAGTGAACTCAATTTCTGCATGAGGTGAAAAAATGTGAGCTTTAACGTCCGCTGTTTATTGTCGGCTGACCGAGTTGCTCGCCAACATGCAAGTTCCAGCTTAATTGAAAGAGGCAATCGATTTTGTTTGAAGGGGCCTCGTGGCACATTAATTAGATGGGCATGTTTCATAAATGGGAAGGGGAACGCGGAACCACAACAATTTATTACGTAGCCAAGAGGAGGCTTTGAAAGGGTGAGACCCAAATATTTTAATGCTCCGAATTCATTCTCTTTTCAGCTATAAGCCTTCTATTCTCACCTGATGGGACTCTCATATTTGGGCTTTCATTTAGTTTTTTCAACCAGATTCTCGCTTGTGTGAGTGTGCTCTTATGGAATGAGATTGTGAAACAACTCATGTATGATGTTCATGTTGTACGAAATTCAAGTTGGCAGGCACTAAGCTCAACGGTCCATTTCACAAAAATCAGCCGCAAATCGGTCTTGCTTTCTTACAGTCGTGAACCAGCCTCAACGGCTGTCTCTGTCTCTTCCATTCACATTCTTCAACGTCTCAAATCCCTGCAAGTTACTCATAAATAAAATGAGCAGTATTTATGGAACCTTTTCTTAAAACATTCTCTGAACTTTGGCCAGCCTCACAGCGTTTAAATCTTTTATGTTATCATCAACCTCCACCATGGTTCGGTTTCTTAAGTCTCCAGCAGCAGCGACTCACTGCACCCAAAGCAAAGCTTTCCGTCCGTGCAGTCCATATCTCCGTAAATTAATTGCGGGCAGAAGAGCAAAGTGAAGTGGGTCTTTTTATCATTTCCATCGTTCAGCAACATTCCTGGCAATTTTCCGTCAACGTTTCAAGGATTTTTCTACCAATTTGAGGTACTAAATAAAGGATTTTGTTGGTATTTTAGTTCAAGTCTGTAATTTGGAAATACCTTCAAAGCCAACTGCCCAAATTAAGGCGTCAACATATCAATTGAAAAGGACCTAAAAAACTAAACTTGGACCAACGATCGAGTTTGTGTGACGAGTGGAGCTTAGCGACGGATTGAAAATCTGGCCGCAATAAACAAAAATTGGGGAGATTTTGCAAATGAATGGCTACGTGGCTGCCTTTGAGTTGTTATAGTGAGAGGAATAGGACAAAGCCTGCGAATTTTATTGATTATTGATGATGATGGGCAATGGCCATTTACCTTCCAGCCCTCCGCAGTCACAATAACCACAGCCTTTGTTTTCTCTCTCGGTCGGACGGACTATAAAAAAAGCCTTGAGCATATCCGCCAAGATTTGTAATAATAATCATAGTGGGAGCGGCAGGCGTGCATCTAGCTCACAGCTTCAGTCACTCAGTCTGTTGGGTCACCTAATCTACCCGATGTAGGGCCCAAAACTAAAAGGCTATGTTGAAGTGGATGTGGTGAGGGTGCAATGATGGACACGGCGGAGCAATTACTTATCTCTTTTTAACTTTAATTTCTCCTTTTTATTCTCAATAATCAGAGCAAAATCTCACACGTCTTACTCTTTCTCACTCTCCCACCGTCTCTCCGAATGGCCGTTGCGACAAGCTCCACCTTGCTCACATGAAATGGCCGCACTCCGCCAACACACAAAATCAGACTCTATGACTATTCCTGACACAGTCTCTACTAAATATTATTCTTAAATTTAAGAATAACTATGTACAAGTTGGTGAGCCTTTTAAAATAAATGGCTGTGTTGAAATGGGAATAACTTTGTCTGTGAGACTTGTAACACGTGGAAGAATTAAATTTATCAAAGGAAAAGTTCAAATCAACTGGTTTCACAAATTAAATCTCAAAATGGACCATGACATACTTTTTCTGTTTGATAAATGGCTCTGGGGTTCACGTCCATTTTGTGTGCGCAAGATTACAGGCCGAGTTTTTGTTTACTTTGGGAGTCAAACAGATTACTTCTATGGAGAAAGCAACCGTAATCTTGTCTTTCCTCGTCCAATTAAGTTAAAATTAAATTAAACTGGATGCACAAGAAAAACTGCGGCTTTTGCCTTCCAAAATAGTTCAAGTTCAAAGTATATTCATGCCAACATTTCTCCAGTCAGGTGCAATAAGAGCAGACACTAGCCTTGAAATCTAGGTCAGTCAAAGTCATGGGGCCAGTCCGGCCAGAGGTCTGCAATTGACGGCAAAATGTCATTACGGGTGCGAATAAGTCAACTCGATAGCACAATAGCTCGAGTGACTCCTGTAGTACCTTGGACTCAAATTGTTCTGTAAATAAATGCAGCGTAGTGGTGCAAGAGTGCAAGAGTCAAAGTGGGTGTGTAAGTAAACACGGAGAAAAAGAAGGACGCTGAAACCCGGCCAAAGTAGCAGCAGCAGCAGCGGTCGGAAGCGTCGTGGTTGTTTTGAACAAGAGGATGCCATATGCAAAGGGAAAATTTTCTGACACTTTGCAAGGGATAGCGTCATAAATGGCATAACGTTGTCCCAGGTTTGCATAAACAACATGAGCCTATTGATTTATACATTTAACTGTTTTCCTACATAGTAGTCCCCTCGCTGGCCAAGCACGTACTTATTGATTTCCCGTACTTGTTGAACCGACTTTGCTCGCCATTTGTAGATATAAGCCATTGAATTTTTTTATAATTTTTTCGCTCAATGATAACTTCATTGTGTTGTCTATAATTTGCATTTCAAATCACGCCAATCGACCAGTCGGTTCATGAGTTACAGCCGATTGAATTGGAGACGACCGAAAAATTGTTTCCAGACATAATTTGACCCCTAGCGTGACCCTTGGCAACAGTGAGACTCCAAAAAGTGATTTTTTAGGTAGATCTACAATCGGCTGACACTTGTAAAAATTATTAGAATGATCAGGTCAATAGATAAAAACTTTTCGTCATTTAAGCTTAGGCCCGTCGGATTTTTTTTTCGCTTCTAATGAGTATTAGTTGACCCTGTGACCCTAATAGTTAAAATACGATCCAAATGACCTGGCAATATCATCGAGCTGGAATAGGAGGACAAGAAAATGCTTTTGTTTGTGTCAGTTTGTCTTATTTACGAGGTCAGGGCCAATTTTTGTCGAAAATCGAAAACTTTCGAGCGACTTTTTCGAATTTGGGGAGGGGCGGTGGGGTTAGGATCCATCAAAAAGACACAATTATAAGGTCATTCGATGCAGAATTTAAAGGGCTATCTGCTCCGAATATTTGAAAATTTTGGAGAAGACTTCCAGCTGTCAGTGATCCTTTAACTAAAAAATGACACATTGGAAATCAGGTCATTTTGAAAACTTTAAAATGGAGGACCCTCAGAAAAATTTGAGTTTCTTTGCCAACCCGTGAACCGATCTTTAAAATTATTTTTTTAAACGATAGCCAGATAAATTTGCAACAGCTTTTGCCTGACGTTGAGGTTTTAAAGTTATCCATGTCTGCGTTAATGAGTAATCAAAATCGGTTCAATAAGGACGGGAAACCCTCAGTAAAGTCTCATCATCATCACATTCCTCCGAACCTCAATATTCAACACCTTTTCTGTCCTACTCGAAAATTAGCCAATATTCGCTTTAGTTTCTGTCTTTATGGCGTCCAGAAATTTTCCCAGCCCCCAGAGGATCTATGGAGGACAAAGGGGTATCCATTGTCACCATATTGTAATCATCACCACTACGACCACCTACCATCTCCACCCAAAATTCTAGCTCATACTTATTTTCTTTTAGCCTAAGAACTTGCCATAGTCTGAATTTAATTCTTCTTCAACTCTCTTCCAAGTCTAACTTGACATTTCTTGAGCTCTCCTCTTTCTCTCAAAAAGTCTTTCTAGAGACAACTTTGTCCCACTGGACCACCGGGATTTCAAGTTGAGATATTTTTGGGCTTTTTAAGTAACTTTTGGCTTTCTTAAGTAAGTTAAATTCATTCCACTCCCCCGCCATTAGGGCTTTCTGGTTCAAAGGACGCCATTTTTATGGGACTGTGAACTTGATAACAAAGACAGTAGAAGAGTGTGCAGGTTTGAAATGCCAGAAATTGTTCGCCCATTTTGAAAGATAATAAAGGTGGGAGTAAAGTGGGACAGGGAAACTATGACGCAGTTAGGCAATGTTAGTAGGGTTAGTGGACACAATGGCGACGTGTCCATATGTACGTAGTGCTTTTTCCAGTAGGCGTCCAATTTGCTTTGATTATTTATTAACAGGCCTTCTAGCCGTTCCTACCGTGAATTTACATTTCTTGACTGTGGACGAAGGACACCAAGGGGTGAAAAAGCTGGTAAGCTTTCGACCCTTTCTTTTGTCAAGTATTTTAACCGGGCCCAAGTGTTATACTTTTTGAGTTTAAAAAAAATGGGAGAGTTTGGACTAATTGTTTGTGTAAATTTGAACATATAGAAAAGTGATCAATGACATGCTTGACGAGTTGGATGTGCGGAAGTTAGCGCAGATTGCGGATCGTGTGCTGGAGCACAGCACCTACTCGATGGTCGGTGGGATCTTCATGTTCTTCTTGTTTCTTCTGATCGTGGCCATCTTGGTTCTGGTCATTCTAAGATTGGGCGTGACGGGAAAGAAAGTTGGACGCAACTGCGGTGGAGCTACTACTCCCCAGAAATTTGCTTGAAAGTAATCAAAATCCCTCAGTTATTATCGAGAGTCATCATCAATTTCCCATAAAATTGGATTACAAAATCAAACATAAGCACTCAAATTAAAGTAATGCTAATCAATTGAGGACACAAAGGAAAAACTTTTTATTCGTCCACGTAGTCCAACGTTTAGTTTTTAAACCGTTTAATCTGCCAATTTATTTCCAGTTCGACATAAGTTTTCTGCAAGCGAAGGGTGTGGATCCTCTGAATAGGCATGCGTCACTCACGTTCACCGTGAGAGATCACGGTGAAACTCTCGAGGAGGAATTCAAAATCTGCCCCGCCCAACTTCCGGTTCTCTTTGGAATCCCCGACGATAAAGGGTGCGAAGTCCAGTCAAGCACTTAAGGACTTGTATGGCTTTCGTAACCATGTGGTGACATTTGGCACACAACCATTTTTTTTTCTGTCCAAGTTAACTCCTTCATTTATCAACCAAGTGAGCTAAAATTTGGCACACACAAACTAGAAGCAATTCTACGGGTGACTTTTTTTACTGCATCAAAAAACTCGAAGAACAAAGAAAGTAATGGGCTTCCAAAGTCCCCTCAGCGAAACGTTTCAAAAATATCGTAACTTCAAAGAAAAAATATGCTGTGTGGCCTGTAAAGCAGTAGAAATTTAATGAATTGATTTAAGTATTCAGAAACGCAATTTTACTCCAGAAATCTAATGAAAATCCTACATATTAGATTATTTGAGTTACACATACATCGGGTTCACCAAACCGTCTACTTACCCTCCAAAGAAATCTTTGAGCCGGTTGGTCGGGCTCCAGAATCTTTATCTACGGAAACATATCAGCAATGTCCGCCGTAAAGCCAAACTTGCCTTCTGGACATTAGTCCGACAATTGAGTACATGATACTATGCTTACAATGAGACTGATTGCAAGGACTTGTGCAATTACAATCAAAACAAATAAGCTTGAGAATGTTACATTCCTGCTTAACAAAGGTTCAGTAATGCGTTTACATAAAGCCATTTCACAAATTAATTGCTAACAAAAATATGGTCTCAGAAGCAGAATCGGTTAAGATTAAGATAATTTACAAACTCAGGAGGAAAAGCAATTGGTTCAAGATTTCCTCCCAAATAGCCACCATTACTGCATACGTAATGTCGGTGAAAGAACCGGCTGGAATGGAGATCGGTATCAAGACTTTCAACCTCTTTGTCAGTTCTCGTCGACTTTTAAGATGGATATTTCTAAGACCTGGCGTGCTAAAATCCGTTAGCTGCTCAGCGAGAACGCTCCCAGACGACTTTGCAAAAGTCACAGCATCGTTTAGTGCCATGTCCAGTAAGAATATAAATCCTGGACCAATCACAGCCACTGATGTGTACAAGAGGATTGGTAGATTGGTGTATTTGATGGTCACGAAAATGAACAATTTGGCCGAGCATGATACGCTGACAATGATGCAAATGATGTGGGTTTTGAGCCAACGCCGGGCCATCTTTTCGTACAGCTCCCAACATACATACAAGCGTTCCACCTTCTCTCGACTAAATTCGTCAACCACCTCGATGTTCCTGTTTGAAATATGCTCCAAATCAAATTATCGAGTAGGGCATGAAACCTTGTATGAAAATTCGTACCTGATCTCCTCTCCAAATAATTTAGAAATGTGAAAGGAAATTAGTGTGGGCACGCAAACTGGGCAGGCAGTGAAGGAGACGGTGAACGTGGCGAGGAGTTCAAGTGGTAGAAATAGCAGCTGCCACCATATACGGTCAATTAAGCTGGTGCTGATCCATTCGTCTACCAAACACAGCCAACTTGTTGGCAGTCCTCCAAATAACATCACATTGACACCAGCATTGGCAATGATGCACAGTCCCATCATTATTATTGTTGAGAATACTTTCAGACGTCATAAATACTGATGATCCATGCATTGAAATTAAACATACTCTCAACGATGGCCAGCAAGGTCCTTGAAGTCGTTTCCCATTGAGTGACAAGTTTGACTGTCACTCCAACACGGTACATCATGACGAGTCCCGCCAAGACTTTGTAGAGATAGTATGCGAGGACTTGGCTTTTAGGCTTAACCACGTTAAGCCCTTCCGCATCTGTGGTGAAAGGGACGAGATAGAGTTTTATGCAAACTCCCATAATCTTACCATAGGACAGGTTAGCCAGAGTCTCTATCCAACGCTCAAATACAATGATCCATGGAGCTGATGAGACCAGAGTCGGAAAGCAACTCGAATCCCGAGAAAAGATCTTGTTAGTTGCTGTGGCAACGTAACAAATAAGTAGTGTGCTGTTCAATTGCAAATGCACCGAACCACAAGTGGGCAAACGGTTCAGATTGATCAAATAAGTAAGAGCAGCATTTGAATTTGCATATTTGTTTTATTCCAACTACACCACAAATTAGTCAGCTCAAGCCTCCCATTATCATCCATCAGCTGTATACTCCACCCTTCATAAAAACATCGAAATTTCATTACTAATTAAGACTATATGAATGTGTGCAGGTGAATGTGTTCAACCCTTCCATTATAATCCATCAGTTACATACTCCACTCATCATCAAAACATAGATATTTTTAATACTAATTAATACTACATGTATGTATGTGTGCAGGTGAATGTGTTCAAGCCTTCCATTTTAATCCATCAGTTATATACTCCACTCATCATCAAAACATCGATATTTTTAATACTAATTCATACTACTTAAATGTATGTGTACATGTGTACGTGTATGTTGTATATATATATTTATATATACATATTTAAATACATAAGTTTGTATTTATGTACACGTAATTTTATGTAAGGTGGGTCAACGAGAGCTTTACACTTGACCAATCCAAATGACAATCTTAAAGGGGGATTTTAATTTCAATGGAGATCATTTGTTCCAGCATTTGAATACTTTTTAAATTTCTGCATTGAATCAAAGAATCCGTCAAACAGAAATAACTGAGAGAAAGGAAAAATGCAAGGAATGTGACTTTCGCACACCCGTACATTTTTAAAATATTCTACTCTTCGCAAGAAAGTTGGGAAACTCTTCTGCGAAAGATTTCCTTCCTCCGTCAGCACTCTCATCGTCCACCCTCACATGAGTTTTTAAAAACTCTTTTGTGAACTCAAACAGGCGCTGCTTTGAAAGCACACTAGGGCCATTGAATTGAATACGTGCTAAGCCTTCCATTGTTTCAGATTTTAAATTGAATCTCTCTGGGGACTTGATTCTTGAGAGAAACGAGAATAGCCTTTCGGCATCACTTGATGTAAACGCAGTGACCAGGACCTTATTTATAATATTTCGAACATTTGGACCAATGCGCAGGTCTTGTCTTTGAAGCATAGAAGGCCAAAATTCGGTCACATCATCATTTCGATGATCATAAACTTCCCTGTCTGTTACCATCCGACTAAGAGGAAGTTTCCATTCATCTTGAATTGATAAGCAATGCTCTGTTGGGATTCCATAAAACTTACAGATCTGCTCAAATTTTTCAGATGCAGTCTGGATTGTGTCGTTAGGGAAAACGGTAGGAGCTTCAATGTAACAGTTGTCAATATCATCGCAACTTGTATTTCCACTTTCAACTCCAAGAGGACAAAATCTAAAATATCTTGGGTTGAAAAGATCAAAAGCTTCTAATTCCTTTCCTGGGAAGTAAGCCTTCATTTCCCGTAGAATATTATCGTACAAGTCACTTCTAACGACACTAAGTTTAACTGAGTTTGGAATTGTGGATTCCAGCGATCCAGTACTAATGTACACTTCCCCACATTCGTCGTACATATCCAGAGTACATTTGCCTGTTTCACAGGTATCCGGACATCGAACTCTAGTCAAAAACTCACGAAGGTAATATCCTGGCTCCTTTGAGAGTTCTACCAATTTTTCGTACCCTTTTTTTTAACATTCCCAATCATCAAACCACCCTTTATTTGGAACTTTCGTGACATCATTTGGAATTCAGAAAATCGACAAACTCGGCTACTGTTACTGCAAAGCTCTTTTCTGAAATATAACTATGGAGCTGAAATGCAGTTTTCTGAGCTGCTTCCTTAAATGTTGGATCTGACACTCGTTCAAGAAGGTCAAGTCTCAAAGCATCATATTGAGAGTACAAGGTTTTCATGCAACGATAATGACTAGCGGCAAAACGAATGTCAAAAAAATATTTTATCCTGGTTGGTGACAAGTCCAACTCGATCGCTTTCTGTGTAAGCTCTATGTACCTCTTTGAGCCTCTACTCATATAAAAAGTGTAGAATTGGTTGTTAATATGCGCAAAATTCTTGAAGTACTTTGAATTAGTAGAATTGTCTGTAATAAAGTCAAGACCATGGACAAGAATTCATCCAAGCTTGTGTGCCCCACATTTTGATAGTCCAATCGACCGACCTAAATAAACCTCCAAATGAGTTCGAAATGAATTATGTGTCCCTACCATTACACTCGCGGAATCTGAAGCAAGAACCATACACTGTGATTTAAAGTAATTTAGGTGCAAGAGATCAAAGTAAGACATCATTCAAAAATTACGCAACACTTGCGCCATTGGGAGTGGTGGCCGTAGACGACTTTATTACAACTCTAACAAGCCAATTGACACCTGCTGTTGCTGTTGCTGTGAATCACAAACTTAAAAAGGTGTACTGGACTGAAGGTGCAGGATATGGTATCATCAGAGCACGGATATGTATGTACCAAAAATATCGAAAATATGTATGTAAATATGTGACGAAAATCTTTAAAATATGTACTGCAATATGTACCAAATTTAACCGGTTTGTCAATGAAATTTGGAACTTTAAACTTTAAATATCAACATTTCATGCTTTTTTAACAGCCAAAAATCAAGCTTTGAAAGCGATTTAGCATAACTTACGAAGATCTACGACGAATTGGTGTTTTAGAATATCAA
>JAQIWI010003110.1:0-10758 GCA_034698825.1 Deuterosminthurus bicinctus
CACTTCTTTGGGAAAGTTTTACGTACAATTGTAAAATCAAAGTTGTTACCAAGCACATGACTTGTCCATTTTAGCTCCAGAAGCTGCAACAAAGTCTTGATTAGAAATGTGAGTCCTTGAGTTTAGGAATAGAATTTAATTACATTAAGGGCGAGCCTGGCAACGGATTTTGGGTCAGTGAAAACATAGGCAAAAATGTCAGTATGTTGTCCAAACAAGAGAGCTGACTTCAACATCACTACCCCTTCTTCCGATCCAAGTTCTTCACATGCAGCTGTAGCGATATGAACCGTTTTACTGCTGGTTACGCGTTTTATTTGGGGACGCCAAGCGTTTGAAGAAAGCAAGAATTGTGTTCTTCTTGCTTTCAGTTCTTCCAAGAATCCACTGACCTCCAAGGTACTAGAATTCCAAGCAGAACTAAGAAGATAAAATTGTATTTATAAATAAAACCATTTGTATTATTAAACAAATACATTTACATATGCCAGGCTATTCAATTGCATTACCTTGGCAGGTGATCAATGGGACCGGTGACGACCTCCAATAAATCTCGTTTCAATCCGTGGGGCAGAGGAGCAATATGACTGGATACATACGTCTTCTCGGTCGTTACTTGTTTAATAGCGGTCAAGCGTGTGATTAAGTAAAATACAACGCACACAAATAGTAATGGAATGAATACTGTCCAGCAAAGAAAAGTTTTCCTGTGTATCACCATTTCGGAAATCACCGTTGAACGCAGCAGAGCGGAGTAGAGTAAAGTGAACTTTGGTGCATCACTCCAAGCCTCCGTTTCGACTTGAATAAAGAATGAACATAAAAATAGTTTTATTTTCCTTGAACCTTATTATTTGTAACGATGAATAGTACTCAATTTTTAGTCAATCCCAGACTCTGTTCCATTATGGTCTTGGTGAGCTATCTCATGGAAATGCATCTGTAGCTCCTTGAGAGAAAACCACATCCATCTGCTTAACACAATTACATGCGGTTTTCACGCACAGCTTTTTGTAATATATAGTTTCCATCTGATACATCCGGAGCGCATGAAAAGAGAACCCATAAAGAGTTTGAAGTTTGACTCACAGGTTTCCTCTAAAGGTCATGCCAGACATGTTGTAAGGCCACTGGCACAACAGTATATGTACAAAATATAATTTCCTGGAATGCTGATGACCTGGCATTTGGTGCATTTTCCATTCGATCTTTCCCATCAGGAACACCAACTGTATTTACACAGCGACCATGTAGCCTTGAAGCGTTCATTCAACTGATTCGGATAGCATAATATTAAATTATTCTGGATATTCTGGCGAAATATATAATTTATATTTATAATTGAACTGAGTGGCATTTCTAACGACTTAAATATTATAGTAATAGTGTTTTTATTGCCCTTAGGTTCTACCCCTGGGCTGTGTTTTTTCAAGCTTTACAACACATAAAAGAACAACAAAAAGAGATTTCCCCCTGATCATAAGATTCATTAGTTAATTTACACAAGAGAAAACAGAAAAAGGAAAGAAAGAAAGAAAGCATGTATATAGTTAATAGATTGACATCGTCTTCGGTAACTGTTGCGCATAGGCGGCGACGTAATTGTATGGAACATTGAAAAGGAAAGACCAATTGGGTTTTGTATTAGGAAACGTTCTTTGGACTTAGCTGCTGCGATGCATGGTCCTCCGTTGGACTGCTCTGTGCTTGTTTACTCATACGTAGTGGGAACTCTCAGCATGTTGTTCACGTTACAGCAGCGCGTTTAAGAAGTGCACAGCGCTTGAACTATAATTACAAAATAACTTTTATTGAAGCTTCGATGTAACTTGGTTTCGTTTTAACCAAAAGGAACTATTCTATAGAATTAATTAGTTACTCTGCACTTACATATTTAACCTCACAGTCATTTTTTTTTTCATATGATACAATGAACCTAGATTTACTGGGCTGAAGAAACCATTCAAATCACAGCATTGTGTACTTGTACCAAGAAAATGAAATACACGAAGTAGCCTTGAATTATCTGAAATATCATGAGAAACTAAGTAATGTCAGTAACTCCAGCAAGATGCCAATTTTTACCATACCCCACAAAAGAGAGAGATGTTCAAATCAAACATTCCTCCAGCACTTGGTCTGTAATCCCAGCTAGATAAGCCTCCGGCTAGTCGACGAATCTATAAGAAGAGAGTTAATTTTCTTTTTGTCTTGTTACCGACTCATCGCGCAAGATGTTACCATTTGACAGACATTCCCTTCCGCTCTTTCAAATGTCATTGAAATCTTGTTTAGCCGATCCCGAGATTCGTTCAGCTGTACTAGCCACATTGCCATTTGAAATGCTTTGTGAGGTTTTTATGCCAAGTTCAAATTATTTTACCTTCTTTTGAGTGAAACTTCCTGAAATCAGCAGCAAGCAGACAATACTAAATGCCGGTAGCAAACGAGAAAGTTCTACTATCTGCGGATGCGCTCCAACCGCAAAAACAAAGCAGTAGAAAAACCCGAAGCTGCAGAGCGCGTCGTTAAGTAGCACCGGCAGGAGTAGTCCATGGCTGATGATGTTCATATCTTCGAAGCAGCTTCGAACGTCATTAATCAAATGTACAGTTCGCTTGACCTCTGGATACCTCGAGTTGGTCGAAGTGAATTCAATTTTGTCTGTCAGTTCTTCAAATTTCAATACTAATTTCTCGTGTGAGGAGATGAGATTGATGAGTATTGCAACTGGTATAATTCCACCTACAGCTAAACATCCGCCGTTTAAAACACTTGTCGTAATGAAAGCAACTGTAACGACCTGCTCATTCGATGGCAAGATTTTTAATCGACTGATTCCATTTGTGTACATTTCCCAGTCTTGATAAATCAGCTGAAGAATCTGGAAGACCTGTAGAACAGCAGCAATGTAAATTGCGATTACTCCGCCAGCTCTTGGCGTTCTGATGCTCGACACCAAAACTACACAAGTGGCTTTGACACGCCATAGAACGTTAATTACTCGCACGAATCGGCTGCAGTTGTCAACCATTAAAACTCGAACCCAGAAGGTTGTTAAATAAGCAAATTTAGTGTACACCGAATGAAGAGTACGAATAGGAATTGAATCTCGTGAAATGATAGTCGAGAATACCATGCTACCTGCTACATCATTACTGATTACAACGGTAACCAGAGCCAACAATATCAGTAGCATAGACGTGCTCCCGTTCTTTCGAAATTTTAGCCTCAATTTTCCATGATGTCTAATCATTCTTATGGGAATAATTCCCAAGATTTGACTGGCAAATATGGCGCGCCGTAAACAAGTTTCCTCCATCCTCCCTTCACAACGAATACCGAATTTCAACTCGGTACAGGTGAAAGCTGTCAATACATTTTTCAGGGAAAATTGCAAGCATCTGTAATAGAAATTTGTTTTCATTATTTAACGTTGAAAGCAAATACACTTTCTCAATTGCTTCCAACTCAAGTTTGCATTCAAAATCAACATTTGCTTTCCTAATTTGATAACTAAAATATATAGTATTTAAATTAATAGCCGTCTTACAGCAAACCCTCTTTTAACTTTTGCGGTTTTTCATGTTTTTTAGTTTACTCATATTATGCTCTCTCGTTAGTATTTGTATTCTAGGCGGGTCGTAAAAGCCAGTCTAGAAAATCGCTAATATAGGTTTGCATTAACTTGTTTGCTGAATGAGCAGTTTGTATAATGTTGGATGGTGGCTGACAAGACGTATTAATTTATGACATATTAGATCTATTTGATGCAACAACTGTCAATCATGTGAATCTTTTATAAATCCCATTCGTTTCTTTGGTCAATTCAGATGTTGACTACTTCTTCAATGATCCAAAACTATTGTCACTTTTGCAGTTCTTGTCGAGCGGTGTACATTATACTGAAGGTACCTCTGGTCCAAGGTGCAATTAATCAAGATACAGCGCATGAAGGCACCCTTACTTAAAAAATTGTATCATTGATAAATATATAACTGGAGATGAGTTAACTAATTGAAAAACAACTGTCTTCCATCATTGTGAATTATGAGTTCTATGTTAATTTGCCATTGTGGCACTCATTCCATCGTTGTTTAGGAGCAGTTATGTATTATAAATGCGATTTATGAAGCCGTCGTGTTCGCATCTCATGAGATTTGTACCTGTTTTTGGGGTCAGTCTCGGGCTTCCGAGGAGTTGTTGGGGGAAATTCTGTTAACGTCAACTCGTAGGTAAGGAGTTGCAGATGTGCCTTCACGTAGAAGAAAGTCAGTATGATCTGTAGGGACGGTCCTGCATGATTAGGCGTTTGTGCTGTTTTTGTGGATGGGAAGAAACTGGGAATTCCCAGTGTATTTTTGTGATGTGCGTAAGTCTATATGGGACGTCAAATGAATGAGGATACATGGGAACTGTAAAAGAAAGCGAAGAAAGTAGGTGGAGGCAGGTAGCGGTTTCGTTTCGCGAATCTAGTGGTGGTAGTCGACAAAAAACGGGCAGATCTGCAGTTAGTCGCGGTAAATCACGATTACCCAAGTCAACAGCGGGCAATGGGAAGAGACCGGAAAGATTGGTATGAAACGCGCCACCTGCATTGTGTTGCGAGAACTGTATTGCCCGCTCCCAAACTATAGAACCCAAACACATAGGAACCCACCCGAACAACTAAGGTGAAGTCTTAGCTCCACCCACTAAATCGCCCACCTCTTATGTTAGTGTGGACATGCATCTGTTTGCATCGCAGATGTTGTGGTACGCACTCATGCCAAAGTTCCAGCCGGAGTCAGTACTTAAAATTTTTTAATGTTTTTTTTAATTATTTATATTGTTGTAACCACTTTTGCTCGTACTTGCAGGTTTAATTATGATCCTTGAGATTTTCTCTAACAAGTAACACGTCTTCGATGACTTCGGTACACGATTATGCTGACGACAGACAGTGAAATGAGGAAAGCAGCATAGAATTATTACATAAATCAAATTGATCAATTTATTTCCAAGTGAAACTACTACACATTATTTCATTGTATTATGTGACAAATTAATAAAACTGCTGCAAATAAATCCAACTGGAGTACAACATTTCGTATGGTAATGCTTCATTAATTAATCCCATAATCATCGTAAAATAAAAAAAAATGAAGTCTACTGCTGTAACATTCACTAATTCATAGTCATGATAACTATTGATTCCTGCTGGAGATAATCCTTGTGATGGTTCTGGAACTTTTTGAAGGCATTCATTAACGTCGTTTACGGCAATTGCTGCCTCCAAATAAATAGCTGAACTGAAAACAAAGATGACAGTAGCCTCTGTTGAAGGCTACGCGGTTGTTGTCCCAAGGTCGGAAGTGCACCGTCAGAATCATTGGCCGCACTCCAGCTTTGTGAACTGGCGGGCGCGTTGGTATTGCTTGCCTGCAGGACTGGTCATCCATACTTCGGTACAAATGCTCCTGCAGCGTGGCGTTCATATCTCTCATGGCCTCATAGATAATTCCACCATTTCCCCGGAAATGTACCTCTCTGTACATGGGCTGGAATGCCAATGGATTGTCGATGAACACGTTGTTTTCCTGACCATGACGTAGCATATTCCTACGGATGTTGTCGATAAGTGGTCTTGGACGATCTTCGGTCTGCAGCAGCAAATGTGCCTCCGGCTCCGTTAGAAATACAGTGATTTCAGCGTAGTCAAAAGTCCGGTTTCGGATGGAATCTAACGTCTTCCAGTTAGTAACCCAGTCGTCTTGCAGATGATTCGAGGCTCGTACTGGTGCACAAGCCAAGCCAAAGTTTCTAGCTCGTACGTGAGCCGTCCCAAGGATTCGGCTCATGAAGTTATAGTTGAGCAAACGAGGATTCCTGACCCAAGCAAACACATGCCGCTGAGGGCGCCTGACATTACTCGCCGCGCTGAAACAAACAACAGACGCTGTTACCCAACTCATTCCAACATATGCAACGAGACTAGGTTGTTATAGCTTACTTCTGTTGTGGCTGGACTACGGCGACAGCCCGATCATCTGCAGCTGCAGCAACTCCGTCCCGACCATCGTTGTTACCTCTGGTAATTGCAAAATTGTATAGTTCCATTAGACTTTATAACTCGTACATGTCCAATAACTTCCTGAACAAGCTACTTACCCTTGGGGTGGTCCGGGAGCCACCACATCATCGATTACTGCAGCGGAAATCTCCCCGTGACCTTCACCGTTATTACCCTCGCCATTTTCTTGAGCGAGGCCTTCGGCTCCACTATCGCCGCTTTCATTAGAGCTTCGGTCCTCCCATCGTCCACTGCAATAAATTACTCTGTTAACTAACCCGACAACTTCATAGATTTATAAATAATTATAACAACCTTTGAACATCTCCAGCTGGTGGCATATCCAAGGCATCAATCGCTTGCTCTCCATCCGGGTGTATTCCAAGGGACCCACGATTTTCAGCAGCACCCTGTACCACTTCCCTGCGAAACCAACAGCACAAGACACTTAGTTTTGATCGCATTTGTTGCCTTTATTTACATTTACAAATGAATACGCAATGACAATTTGTACTGAATGAACTTACGCTTCTGCAGCTGCAGCTAACGTACTTCCGGCTTCCAATTCATCAACCACTTTGTTGTCTGGTCGTCTGGAACAATCGTAATAGTATTATTTAATGTTTTTTCTACTACAAGATAACTTCAATGGAAAGGAAATGCTCAATTTTTTCAAAATTCCATTTCCTCAACTTCTACTGTGACTTTGGTCACCACATCATACCATTTCAGCACAAAACCAACTCACCGTCGCCCTGCTACATGCATACTTCGAATTGCCCGACCCTGAGCCCGGAAACTCCCACTGCTATTTTCTTTTCCACAACTGCTGTGTTCAAAAATTTCACTTATTCTTCCATAGCGTCATTTTGTGAACTCAGCATCATTTCTTCAGCTTAATTATACAAACTTACCTTTGTTTTGCAGTTCCTTCCATGTCTTCAATGATGTCGGCTTCCTTTTGTCCCTTAAAATTGACCCTTACTCTCGCTCAACCCTTACTCTGCAATAGCCTTTTGATCGGGAAATAAATCACAGTCGAAATACACAACTTCAGCTGAAAAAACGTAGTAGAATGATCAAAGCGTGGAAATGGTGACAATAGGAAAAACACAATAAGTCCACATCTAATTAAAATCCATTGTCTTTGTGAAGGTGGACTGATTTTTAACTCAAAGTTTAATTTGCTGTGGTAATTGCTGCGAAATCTGAGGAACAAATTCAATGTATTTATTAACTTTGCAAAAGTTTGAAAGGTTGTTGACATTTGCATTTTGAATTTCCCGGGTGGATTCCCATGTGATGATCCCAGAAAACGTAGGTAGTCAGCATGAGGTTACGTTCGATTACCACGTATGACGACTTAGAATAACAAAGGGTCCCAGTCGTCTAGGCAGTGTGTGGCGTGAGCTCAGAGCAGAAAGGTTTAATTTTCTGGAGCAATTTCCGAATCATAATTACAAAGCAATGGAAAGTAATGAAGGAAAAAGGTAAGTTAGTTAAATTGAGCTCAAGCGATGACATACATTATGGAATTTGTGATTAGTTGTCGTACAAATCGTTGATTTTATTTAATTGAAGCGGTGAGGGAAGTCACAATCCTCCAGCCGGAGTGCTTGGATATTTCATGGAGAAATTCGAGAGCTGGAGGAGATTTGGAACACACAGTCGAACGTAAGTTATGAAATACAGTAATAATTATTTGATTTTGGTGTGATAACTTGCATTATTTATAATGATACCCTCAGCGGAGGCTATTACTGCGATAATGATGATTTTATGAATGTTACACTGGTCAACAGGCGGCTACCTTCCCCCCCAACGTGTGGAACCGAGGGCCCTGTCCAGCCAGGGTAATAGTGAAAATATGGGCGATAATGCAGCAGCTGATGAATTGTGAGTGATCATTCATGTTCAAAATTGAATTAGTTGAAAGGGATGGAGTGCTCACAGCATAATTGTAACCACATGTGGTGACCCTTCAGTTTATTTTTGTAGTGGACGAGGTCACGGGAAGTGGAGGCCATTGACGACCAGGCTCAAGTGTCAATGATGGATAATGATTATCCAGCAGTTCCATCACCACAGGACGTGCAAGAGTAAGTCGTTATGATGTGTATGAGAAAATCAAACTTACAATGAAATTGATTTTGCAGGGACGTTTTCAAAAATGCAGTTCAGAAGGCATGGAGAAGAAGAAATTGAAGCAGAAATTGCTGATGCAGTGAAGAATCCTCCAGTTGAACAAGCTGAAAGGTGATTGGAATGATTGATACATGTGTCATTTTTGGAACTTGCTTGACGAGTGCATTTGTGGTAGTGGGCAAGTCAAAGTTGATCAACAGCAGAGCCTTGAAGAGGCGGGGACACTGCAGCTGCAGGATCGTCTAGAACTGGTATGGAGCCCACAGGAAATGGTTGTAGTAGTGAGAACAACCAAGCAGCCCTGGAAGTGATCACTGCGGATGGAACTCCACGAGCTGAAGAACAGTGAGTTGTGGCGAACAATATGATAATCAAAACATTGAAGCTGGTGTAAAAATATTTAATTTATCCCTCTGCAGCGAATTGCCTTAAGGTTGTGGTGCACAGGAACGATCTCTTGTTGATGACTTGAATGAAGCAGCTAAGGAATCTGGCGAGGAAGTACCTGCAGCTGCAGACGTGAGGCCGATGATCTTAATGGTCTACTTCGATCCATATAAGAGCAATCGGGTTGCTGTCAATCGAGGGTAGTGCCATTTGTGCTTCGATTTTGGCCATTTGGATGGAGGGACGAATTGTCGGAAGGGACAACTCTTAGGCTTTTACGAAAATCTCCAGCAGGATCTGTACTGAATTCTCCGGCAGGATCTTTGGCAACAGTTGAATGAATTAGTATTGATGAACAGGGATTGTAGAATGAGTAGTAACGGAGGCATGGTTGCAAATTACTTGTAATATGATTGAAGTTGTTGCAGTACAGTATACTTTAATATATTGTATGATTGTAGTACATGGTCATTAATTTACAGCAGTATACACTTGTTTTGTTTCCTTATGATATTAATTATTGTGTGAGCAATGAGTACATGAGAAATAAATATGAAAAATAAAATGTCAAGCGTCAATTTTCATTACTCGTCCATGTTCTACTGAGATGGCCGGCTGGAGAAAAGGAAGAAACCCAAACGTAGAATGTACATCAGTGCAAATGTGAAAAAAATGACGTGAAAAAAGGATTACATTCGTCGGGGGTATGATTAACAGAAACAGTGTATCGGTATGAATTCAATTGGATTTATTTGTCTGCAAAAATTCAATAATGCATGCAGCAATGAAGTTTGTGTGGCAGTTTGGCAATGAATGAAGTGATGCAGAACTCGGCCATTTGAAATGCGTGAAATAACAAACGATGATGGGTTCAAAATTAATGTTGTACAGCACCAGCAGGTCAGCATGACTTCCATGAAGAAGTCTTCGTTACTGAAGATCATGAAAAAACTGTATAATTGTAGCATTATAAAACAAAAATATTTGCTAAGTGGAAATTATGAACAGAAAAATGGGGAAACTTGGGAATTATTTTGAAAATAATCCCGCTCGAACCGTAATTGGATGAGACTTCATGCGGTTGATTGGCGAACAAGGCAACGATGAGCGGGAGCACCACTTCGTGACGCAGAGAAGTCCTTGTGAGTTCTAACAGTCACGCATTCCATTTTGGTTGTGTGAGCAAGAGGAAGCAGTTGCAAGCAGCCATGAGCATAACTCGGAAAAAAATTGCAGGGAAGATGGAAGCTGCGAAAAGTTCCGAAGATTTACCGGGCATTAGTAAGACCAAGAATTCAAACAAGAAAGGGAAACCTACTGCGGGTGGACGAGTGAAAACTTCCGCTGAAGGTGAGGGTGGAAGTAAAGCAGTTGACGAGCAGGGGATGAAGAACATGGAGGGTTCTCAAAAGGTTATTTCCAGAAATCGGAACCGAAAAAACACCTCCAGCCAACAAGTACAAGAAGACGAGGTGGACATTGATCCGAATCCAGCAGGAGTTGCGACTTCAAGCTTGGGGAATCAGGTATGGTAGACAAACAGTTTGATGGAATTTATGAAATTATTTCATTCAATGCAGTGAACGACTAGTCGATGTTCTTAGATGGCTTTTCTAGTTAATCACTCGATATTATTACTATTACAGGTTTCTCTTAGTATTCTTGAGAGATTTCAAATCTGACAACGGCTGTTGAGGCCATGAATGAAAAGATGTCCGAACTTGATTCCAAAGTGGAAGATGTGAGTGCTTTGATATATTATTTGATAGTAACGCAGTTTGTGTTATGAAGAAAGTGTTACAGCTGTAGTGATTGTAGTAGGTAATGGAAAATGTGTCTTCAATCAAAGATGACGGGGAAGACCACATTGGGAAGTTCACTACATTCGACCTGGAAGAAACAGCAAGGTGAATTTAAGGAAATGTTGGTTGCTAAATTCGACGAATTGGGCACCAGGATGCTATCAACAATGCTATTTCCACAGCGGTGGAGGAAATTAAATAATCTATCGCAGGTACAGGATAAAGGCATTCATTATTTCTATATAAACATGCATTATGAGAACTTATATTTATGATTTTGTTTTGAAAGCCCAAACACAAGGTAATCAAGTGCTCATGATGGGAAATGCTCCAGCTGGTTCCTCGTCCGATGTTAATGCAGACGCAGCAGTC
>JAQIWI010003111.1:0-10757 GCA_034698825.1 Deuterosminthurus bicinctus
ATTCGGCATGGGTGGGTATGCAGTTATTGTTATCCATTATGGGTCTTTTGAATGCGGTAGTATTTTTTTGTAATTTTTATGGTGTGTGTAAACCGACCCCCCCCTTTGATTTAATCTTGCTCACTATGAGCAGAAGCTTGAAAAACCTGTAACCAGTTTGATAAATGTCCTGCCCGCGCCCGCAGGAGCGCCAGAGGCCCCAATTAAATTTCTACGATCACTGGAAAGTAGTTAGTAACCTACGTGTTAACGATTTCCTTTGAAAGCCATGTATATTTTAGTAAAAAGGGTTTGTAAACGAGCAGTTAATTTTATGATAATGAAGTGTACTGGAGAAGTTTCATGTAGTACAACAGCAAGCTAGGGAGCATTCACAAATTGCGTCATCACATTTTTTGCCTTTTTTCACTCACCCTTCTTTACGATCATTAGATGCCTTGCTCCCTTGTCGTCATCATGCTATAATCATAGTGTGCTCCTCCTCCTCGCTCATTGAGTGACGACGTACTTCGTGAATGCTCCCTTTGTGAAAGTCTTTTGAAGCCGCCAATTGATCCGACCAATTTTTCCAAGTGATAGCTCGAATGCGCTTGAAAAATTCAATTAAGTTTGGGTAACCTGCAATAAAACCGTAAAAGTTCAAAAGTCGCTTATTTTCATAAATAATTAATGGGATTTATTTGAAATTTTAGGAGGCCTGACCGAAGAGAAGACCTTCGACAGCCGACAGAGCTTGAGAAATTGCAGCAAAAACAGTCATATCCACGATGCTCAATTGGTCGCCAACAAGATACTCATTTCCACCTTGAAATTTTACAAATTAAACCCCAAAAAATCAAATGAATATGTCAAGTTCTTTACAAACTTTTTAAAAATTTTATCAAGATTTAGCGACAAAGCATGAACGGCATTTGCAAGTATTCCACAATGGACTCAATGTAAACGTCACCATATTTTTGCTTCCGTGAAGAAGCAGCAAATGCGACGTATTCGGAGGGAATATTCCTCCAGGCAAAATTGTCATGTCGTATCGATTGTGAATTCCATAATGTTCTATAATGGTCCGGGAATTTACTCGGCTTCATCTTGCGGATTTCCGTTAATTCTTCCATCTCTTAGATTTCCTGGACCAGAGCAGCACAAAACTTACCATTACAAAACTTTCTAATCAACCTCCATAATATTCATAATTTTAAAATCTTCCAATTTTGAGTGTTGGGGTACCTTTTGGGTCATTTAGGTCACTTACACTCAAAAAAGTTCCCGCGCGCCCGCTGCGTGAAAAGTACGAGGGGTTGCGCGTTTGGTCAAAGGACTTAAAACGCGTTTTGAGGACCGTGTATTTCCTACAAGTGTGACACTCCGCCGCCCGGGTGCACTGGGATATTTAGTCTCAGATATAGGGTCACTCGCAAGACTATCGGGAACAATGCAGCAGATGCAGAACACAAGGTACAAGGCAGTATGCAATGACAAGACGTGGAGCAACAGATATAGAGACTTAACTGTGACTTTATTATACAGGCAGATGCTTACTCCTCGGACTCTCGGCCCCGACTAACTTACAAACAGCTAATCTCACACACACATCGCATCCACAGAAGCCCTTAACATTAGCATTAGCATAGTGACCAGATACAGAACATTGTGAGGGGACTTAGGTGGCCAGCCGCCACATACCCTTAATCATACCGATGTTCAATTGAGCCACTAATTATGGTTAAAGTCTCTTTTTTTAAATTGCAACGAAATAAAGAAAAAATAAAAGAAAAATGACCCACTAAATCATACCCCTGGAGGCCAACTATACTTATGATGTAGACTAAAATTACTTTAAAGCATCAACTGGCATCAAATTACATCCTGAGCTCTCACCTCGTCGGCCACACAAAGGAAAAAAAATTAAAGAAAAAAAAAGCCGAACAATATTATTAAGTTATTTAATAATACAAAAAGGCATCAAAGGCCCAGACCCAAAACTCTCATAGTCTTATAGTTACAGAGCAGCCTTAACTACTACAACCTGAGGTTACAAACCAAATTCTCACAAAAAATCTCACACTTTTTCATAGGTACCAAAAAAACTCATTATTACATTTGGCCCTCAACTTAAACCCCTCAAAACCATCCTGTTGTTCACATTATTCTCCAGACACTGGCGCAAAAGATCTCCAAGTCCTCTTCTTACTTGCTGCCTTCTTCTGACTCTCCCCAGCTCCTTCTTGCACGCTCTCCATATCACCAACCTCACTCACAGCATCGGGAACAGCTTCAACTAAAAGTACAAAAATCAGAAGCAAAAACAAAATTAGACACTTCACAAACCTTGTAAAGAATGGCTGCAAAAAAGCAAGAAGTGGCAAGTTAAAATTCTTACTAGAATGGTGCATAAACTCTGGTAAAGTGACATAAACTACGGCTGCCAGTATGAATATGAAAAAGTTACTCGTCCTACCGTCCAAGTTACTAAACTCCGCCGATAAGTCCTCCGTGGGAGAATCTCGCTCATTAGCTGCTGCGGCTATCAAAGCATCACGAGCCTCCATGTCTACCTCTGGTGGAGCCTGCTTGAAAATGTCCTCATCAACAGCTCTATCCAAGTTTGTCATGAATGAAGAGTAAGATGCCCCAAAGACTGGCTCCAGTGGTGTCCAAAGAACTTTCTCTACAAGTTGACTGAGCTCCTCATGACGCTGTGCATCTCCTTCGGCACGATCAGCTCGAGCAGCCCCTTCAATCTCAAACATCTCAAGACGCTGAATTTCGTCGTTGGGGGACCGCATGTCTGGGGTTGGGCTCCGGCACACTCGAACATGGCATAGCCTTCGTGGCTCAGAACAACGAGATTGCTCCATACTTTGATTCTATTGATCTTGTTGCTCCTCTTGACCTTGCTGATCACCGGTGTCTTCGGTCTCAACTGCTGCTGCTGCTTTTCTCTCGCGATGTTGCTGATTCACCTACTCGACGGTCGAGTAGGTGAATCAGCAACATTCACTTACTGTGATGTTGCCGGCTCCATCAGCTGACTCCGGCAGCTGATGGAGCCGGAGTCACATTTCCAAGTCTGCGGCGGGCAACAATTTGGGTACCACTGGTGGAGGTTACTTCAGAATCCTTCCGTGGAGTGCTCGTACGAGAGGGACCAGACTTGGAATGAGTAAGCTCACTAAGAGGTCGGAGATCCGTCGCAGTTGCTGTTGCTGTGGCTGCCGTTGAGCCCACTTTCCTTCGCTTATCTTGAGCATTGGTGGCCTTAATTCGGTTCAGTTCCCGAGTGACGGCAGCCAGTTTAGCACTGGATCCTCGATGTCTGGTGGGAGAACTCGGTCGCAGGCACTCTTGTTCGTGACGTCTTGATCTTCACAGAAGCAATTAATTTGTCTTCGGTTTCCCCAGCGACGGCCCTTTCTGTCCCGATGGCGATCCAAGTATGCATCAATCTTCTTCTGGACCGTGTATTTCCTACAAGTACGGTCCGATCAGGCTGTAATGTCTTTCGTAGAAACTAGAAGTAAATTTATTGGGGGCATTTTTCACCGTTTTGCAGAATTTTAATAAATTACCCCAAGATTTTAGTTTCAGAATTGGTAACCAACCAGTGTTGGGAATGGGAATCTTGCCAAATGGCAACTGCCGGGAATTCCCGGGAATTTTCCACGGCACAGGAAATCTTGGGAATCACGGCTTGTGTGAATCTTCATGGAAATCTTCGGAAATCTTCATATTATGGGCAACATGTCGGTAATACTCATTTAATAGCGTATTTGCTTACTTTTAAGCCTACGTTATTTGGTTCAAAGCGAAATTTCCGTGCATCTTGCAAGTTTATGTCTGAATTGAAGATGCCGTTGGACTAAGTCTATCTTTTTGAACTTGAACTTCAAAATTCGGACTTAAAATTAGGGCATTTAATAAAATCTTAATCAAACTAGTGAAAGTTCAAAAATTACAGCACCAATCAGATTTTAACTTATGAGAGAGGCATTCTAAAATATGCTATAAATTTTGTAATGAATTTGTGACAAAAATGCTACAACTATTAAGCAAAAACTTAGAAAAATGCAATACTAAAGCCAAAAAGGCAAGACCTGCAGAAAGAAAATCAGGGCATGCATGATTGTGATTTGTGAAACTCAGTGATTAAAAAATGGCAAATGTACTAATAATAAATATTTTATTTTGATGCACTTAAGTTGCATCAATTTGATTTCGGGATTTCAATTATTCATTAAAATTGTTTTTAAACGTGTTTTTTTTACTTGGTTGATTAAAGAAGCCCAGCTATTTGAATGACCTGTCACATTACCTTCAGTGAAACGCTAGTTTCTGCCGCTATGTGGGGCAACTAAAATCCACAAAATTATACAATTTGGTCAATATTTGGAACTTCAGCATATGAAAACAATAGTATAACACAGGATATTGATAGATATCCATGTAACAGTTTTGAATATATTCTGCATCTATGAAAAAAATTAACCTCTCACCACACGCTTCATTTTACGGTTGATCGTTCACGTAAAGGCCAAGAGTTTCAAGGCTGTCAGGTGTGCATAGAAGGCTATTGGACATAACCTACTTACAAAAGCCTAATCCTACTAAGGCTTACTGACAAGAAAATGCTAAATTTATACAAAAATATCAACAAAGCAGTCATACTCATAAAATCAATTATGAGCATAAAAGCCCCCTTGACTGGCCTGAATAATATGCACGACTCATTTGAATATACACGCACACATTCCATGAGAGTGGAGTCAGCCAGCCCAAGACAAAAAATAGAATGTCGTTTTCTTAAGCTGGATACCCTGCAGCGCCCTCGAGCACAACTTACTGTTAAATTTGAAGTCTAAAACCCTTCAATGTTACAATTGCTCAGCATTTGTCATCCTTAGACCGCACCGACTGACTGCTCCTTGGCTTTTACAAGTGAAAATTGAACCATTAGAAGCCTCTTTGGGGTTTTAGTATTTTACAAGCTCTTGAGACAACCGCACTACTGCTGCCACATAGAATAACAAACTTTCCAAGTGCCTTAAGAATGTGTCAACTCGTTTCCAGTTCTGGAAATTTCAAATCCTCTGCAGAATCAAATTGAGAATATTCACAAACAATTGCAAGATAAAAAAATATAAATTTTCAGGGATTAAAATGGAGGACCATTTAAACCTCCACGTACGTCGTCACTCAGTAAGAGGGGACTTTAAGTGCAGCACGGAATCTTTCAAGACGTCTCAGAACCTTAAGCACCACCTAAAGCTTTATTGCAGGCCATTCCAGTGTCCATTGTGCTTCAAGCATTTCCAAGCCCTGGGTCACCTACAGAGTCATTGTTTGGTTCACATTGACACCAATGAAAAACAATTTCAGTGCGGACATTGTGACCATGCAGCTGCCAGACAAGCTCAAGTTAAGTGTCACATTTTTTCAGCACATGCTAACATGGATTTCCCATTCATCGTCCATCTTCCTGACGACCGCGAATGTCTTCGCTGTAAAGTGACGTCACGAAGTGCAGAGTTTCTTATTCATTGTAGAGGCCATCAGAGGGCCTAGTTGTATTCTAACTTGCCTAACTTGACAATCTCTCGTTTTCATTCTTTTTAAATTACACTCTGCTGTTATTCTTGTAACTCAAGTGTCACATTCAATTCTTCTCATTATTGTAACCTTGAAAATTCTTGAAACTGTTACCACGAGCCATGGTTCAGTTTCTCAGATCAGTAAAGTTGAAGTAACTTAAGATCCTACAAGGAAGAAGAATGTAAGGTACGGGTTCAACAAATATCACTATCAGCCTTCAAAAGTGAAAACTAATCCAAATTAACCTTTAGATTGACAGCATGCTGACTTCCATGTACACCAAACTTGCACTAAAGGGTGCTATTAGTGCGAGTGGCTGAAGGATAAGCCATTCCTTTGCCACAAGCAGGACTTGCAAAAACCATTTCGGGAGAATGTCACCATTAAACAAGTGCCTTAACAGTGGGAGACAAAAAAACGGAAAATCGCTCCTGATTACACTAAGAATGGGAACACAAACCCCTATCACTTCGCCGACACACGCAGCACTAACGCTCTTAATACAAGCCGAAATGTTGTCAAAAGGGTGGAAATCTGAGGTGGAATCGACCTTTTTCAGAGAAGTTGACATATGAGTCCAGCTGTTGAGCACATCCATAGTTTCCTTTGGAGCCAATATGACTCCCAAGCCCAGTACCATCATCCCAACATAGGCCAGAGCTACAGCGAGACAAAGAAAAGACTCCATTCGCAGCTCTTCGTAAAACAGCACTGGAGCAGTTGCCCATGTTTTCCGGCAACAAACTGCCAAGCAAGACGCAATGGCTGCGTAATGCCAGATTTGGGCTTTTTGACTCAAATCCCCGCAAGATGATCAAGCGATTTTGAATAGGTGACCCCATCAAAGGATAGGACACTCCTAGGTGAGTCATTCCACCTTTAAACTTGATGCGCCAACTCGCGGGTTACTCCAGAAAACCCGGATGAAATTTTTTGAAATCGAAAATGGCGATTTTCTTATGGGATTTAACATGCAAATTTTTGGCTACCACACACAGAGGGGACCCTTTGCAAAATTTTAATTTTGGGTCAACATGCAAAAAGTGCATATAGCATTATGGTGAAGGTGGATTCGGTATGGGCATTAAAGTACTCACTAGTTACCCTTCATACTGCATTGAATAGTTTCACGATGCCATGATGCTGTTCTATTTGTTATCATTGTGCCAAATTTTTGATAAATGAGCAAAACAAAATTTGTTTTTCCTCAAAAGTATGTGATGCACTATTTATGGTCACTAGTGAGTACTTTCGTGCCCATACCGAATCCACCTCCGCCATAATACTACACGCCCATTTTGCATGTTGACACAAAATTAAAAGGTTGCAAAGGGTCCCGCTTGTCGGAGCTAAAAATTTGCATACTAAATCCCATGAGAAAATCGCCATCTTCGATATCAAAAAAATTTCACGTTTACAGGTGGAATGACTCACCTAGGAGTGCCCTATCCACTGATGGGGTCACCTATTAAAAATCGTTTGATAACCTCGCTGGAGTTTCTCGCTAGTAAAGAAGCATTATTGCTTGCTCACAGTAGCGATTCCAGCTACACAACTCGAAGTAATTAAATGAAATTTGATGGTGTGATAAGGACGAAGAATACTATGCTGGCCGGAGGATGAAGAAGAAAACGAAGAGAAAACCTGAGAGAAAACAAAATCGCAACCCTATTGTTAAAATAGTTTTAGTGGTATCACTTGTTTTAGTCACTCTTAAACGACAGACAGAAAAAAAGTTATTTATTTTAAAACGACGACGAAAAAATTTACTAACATTATTTAACTTTCCGCTTGTACACAAGGTACAAAATCTGTTGAAATTATGATGATGATGATGCCGGTAATCAAAATGGAATTTTACTAATGGGATTAAACATGGGACATTTTAAGTGAACCAATAACGAAATCTTTAGAAAGATTTTTTGTTCGAGTGCTTCAAATGCAAAATGTAATTTCAAGCCACGAAGGTGGATGATAAAATGACAGATTTTAAATCACAATTTTCAATATCCAAAAGTAGAATGGAGTTGGGGAAATTATTTATTCAGCTTAAATGAATTATATTTTGCTTCCACAATGCATCAAATTCCATTTAAAGGCTCTTTGTGAGGCGAATGGATGCATTTGGGAGGTATTAGATAGTTTGCATCCAATCAACATAGTCACAGAAGCCACCAACATGACGACCGCTTTAGAGGAGATCCCGGAAGAGTCAGAAAATTATTTGTCTTTTGTTATAGGACTTGCGGTTGGACTGTAGCTGTTATTGCTTCTACTCATTTTCTGCTGTTTATGCATCCATGGAGGGCACTATCCAATTTTTGATATTGGTAAGTGAAATGAGTCCAATGAGTCCATATCTGGACCTGGGCCTGATGACCAAAGTGGAACCGTCCTCTCCTCTTCACGTTCCTCCTACTGTTATCCATAAGGTGGTCCACATTCATATGAATACATTTCCTCCTCAAAATTCACCACATCCAGGCAACTTCGTGTTTTTCTTTATTTACTTTCAAATTACCTAAAGTTACACAATTATCCGAGATATTGAACCTCGAAACGTTTCAAACTTTGAAAACAATACGTAATCGATATTGTGCCGCGCTTAGTATGGTCTTGATTTCACTTCAAGTTGCAAAGGATTCGGTGAAAAGAATGACATGAACCTTTGGAAACGATGGTGCGTAACTGCATATGCAGTAAAAAATTGTCACTTGTTAAACACTCCATATCATTGGAATTTGCAAATGTGAACTCTTTTAGATTTTGGATGCAGTTTGAAACAGCTAACACCTCTTAAAGTTTATTGCGATCCTGTGTATCCTACAAATGTAACAAGAATAAGAGAGATATCTGGGACTCTCAATACTTTCACGTTGCCTCGCAAAGGATCAAGTATGTTACCCACTACATCATACGAAGTGCCAATGATGCGCTGCAAGAAAATTAAACGAAATATTAAAGAAGCTACCAGAAGGAGTCCCTACAGAATGGCCAACGTAAGTGTGGTCCGCGAACAAGATGAGCACTGTACTATCATAGACGCCCTAGTAAGATGGGAATATGAATCGGGAGTGGTGGGAGAGAAGTAACTAAGGCTTGAAGAGTCATCATAACAATGGAATCAGGAGCTCTGTAACCGTATTGTTGTCCAAGTGTGATCAATAGAAAAAACTACCGAAAGCATAACATGGGCTCAAGGACAAAAAATTATCGGAGATGAGAAAGTCATTTTCCTTGTTCACAGCGCAGGTAAAGCGTAACGGTCACTTCATATGGATGATGAATGGCGACTCAATTCCCGAGAGAGACAGGAAAACAACGGTGAAGAAGAACACTAGTTGCTACTATAGGACGAAACCAAACAGAATGCAGTATCAACAAGAATGTTAAGGACAAAAATAAAAGCCTCATTGCGTGGAAGATAACTAGAGTAATTACGGCAGCCCATGAGATCACCTCCGCCCAACAGTCCACTTGTCCCATGTCTATTCCTCCATTAACAATCAGTAGCAGTAGATGATTCGTTGGGCTTTGATGCCATTTCTCGCCTCATATTATCCAAGTGGACCAGCAGGCTCCCGAGGTGTTACGATATTAACAAAAAGGGTATCCAGAGGAGTCATGAGTCGGAAATCGTCAGGACAAGGATATAACCGAGAAAGGCGAACTTTACAAACGGAAGCCACCTAAGAGTGAGTGTGAATTAATAAGGGTTCAACGGGAGTGGTCATCAAAACAAAATTTTTACACCGGACTAAGGCTTTGATCGCTGTGGGGGAAATCAGCTCAGACAAAAACCTGCCAGAAATAAATATAGTGGGTTTAGACTACTGTACTTTCGTGAACTTTCTACTCATGGGCATGGCCTTATGGCTTCGAAAGCAGCTACATAGACTGAGTATAACAGAATGCATAGTTAGCACCTGCCCACAAGAAAACGGTAGGAGAAGTTCTTACATGTCTTTCTAACCTTTTTGCATTTTGGCAGCTATGTTCAGCTATATGACGCCGGAATGTGTTGACATGGAAGTTATAAAGGTGAATGAAAGGATTACAAGAATTCCAAGTAGGGATTATCATGAGGGCAATAGGGAGGTGTTAGTTGGGTCTGCTATATTTAGAAAAGTAGAGTGAGTCCCAGGAAAGGAAGTATAGAATCCTGATCGATACAAAAGTAGCGGAAACAACTCATACAGAGGCCTGAATTACTTTGAAGTAATTCGGGTTTAAAAGTATAGACCTTCCCCTGGCCCACACTGTATATGTTTACATTCATGAACTCGTTGCCGACGTCATTTTAAGTTTGTGCTGTTTGAGCTCCTTTCTGTTGAAAGCAATGCAATGTAGATTAACGAATTCATCCAATAAACAAATCAGTTGACAATACCTTAGCATAGCAGATAAAATGCACATTGAAATCACTCCTCTCAGATGAGTGGGAAAAACACATAATTAGCACACATATTAACTACAATTACACAATTTAGACTACATGAACTTAGCAATAACATACAATTAAGAGTACATTGCCAATTAATGCTACACAAATATATTCCATGCGCTTACAGTCGCCATTATGACTTTTAAATCTTCTTTACTTAATGGGAAAAGCTTTCTCTCAACAAATTTTGGTTTCAAATTGAACACGGGTGGACTGCTCTTGAAAATTTGGCCTCCATCAAGATAAGTGGTCCCTCTGTAATTGAATTCACTTTGTTCATTTTAATTCAATTAAACTGATTCTATTCAGTGTTCTATACATCAATCTGTAGTTGGGCTGACGTGGCCAAATTTTAATATAGCCACGTCAGCTGTCTTAATAGTGTAGTCCATTGGGCTCTGCTCTTAGTTTGATAAAAATGGCTTTCAATTTTTTGAAAAGAATTCAACAAAAAGTGCTTGATTTCTATGCGGTCTTCAAAGTTGAGTACTACCATTTTAAAGCTGATCCGGCGGGTTGTACCGTTAGACGCATTGCAGATATGGCACCGTGGCTTCTCTGTAAAATATGCGCAGTTCCTGTTGTCTTCATAGCGGACGTTCAAGGTGAAAAAAAGTCCCTAAGAGCAGGAAGACTCTGGCGAAGACTTGTATCTTGGATTATAGCTCTAATTCTGATGGTGAGAGTGTCATGGCATCTAAGGCTTGCATTTGATGAGCGACTCAAG
>JAQIWI010003112.1:0-10756 GCA_034698825.1 Deuterosminthurus bicinctus
CATAGCCAAGCGAGTGTGTCCATCAGTGAGTTACGCCCTTCTGAGGTCATATCGGGTTGTCTCCCCTTATGCCACAGTGTTGGAGCTGCGGGCTTTTTAGTTCGATCCTGTCATTCCTTCGGTATTTTGTGGTGATCCTGCAATTGTGATATTTGACATTTAGTGAGGTGCACGGACAGAACTTGTGAGAAAGGACACATTAAAAATAGTTTCCAGTGCACGGAACAGTGTGTGAAATTGTGAAAAGGACACATGAAAAAATTCTCACACATTAAAGGAACAGTTTTGAGTGATTGGAACAATTACCCATTGTGTGGATTCATTCCTGGACCAGCGGAGCGAGTGACAAGGACATTTTCACCTTAAACTCATCTCCCAAAGGACGGAAAACAGGGACATCTACACCCTTGGTTCATCCCACAAGGTCATCACGGTTTTTTCCCAGCTAAGTTTGGAGCGGATACGCCAATTTCCTTCGTGGAAAAAAGTAAGGTCAATTTTTTTGTCCAATTTCTCTTCGGGCAAGGACCGGCAGCCATTTTTAATTGCAGCGGCATTGTCTGCAAAGAAGACAGAAGAAAGGAAAAGTCAAGATTTGCATAAATTGGCATTGGCTAAACGCATCTAATTAGGGAAAGCACTCTTATCACAATGGGAAACGCGGTCAGTGCACCCGCACGACTGGAGGATTTAGCTGTTGAAGGGGAGACAAAGGAGAAGTCTTTCGAGGAAATACAGCAAGAGAAGAAAGAAGAAGTGGAGGCTAAAATTTTAGCTGACCAGGAGGAAGCTAAGCCGAAGAAGAAGGAAAAAAGAGATAAGGAAATTGCTGACCTACTTGCAAAAGCTACGGAGGAGGCAGCTGCCAAAGCCAAGGAGGATGCTAGACTCGCCTTCGAAGAAAAGGAAAGGGAGATAGTGGAGCAACTTGCCCATGCAAAGGAGGAGGCTCGACTCGCTTTGGAGAAGAAGGAACAAGAAATTGTGGAACAATTGGCCCATGCAAAGGAACAGGCAAGACTTGCCCAGGAAGCGAAGGATGCTGATGTGGCTAACCAAATTGCCAGAGCCGCAGAAGAGACGCGACGAGCCCAGGAGGAAAGGGACGCGGAAGTAGCTAAAAGAATAGCCAAAGCTGCAAAAGAGGCACAGGATGCAAAAGCAGCTCTGGAAAAGACTAATGAAGGAATAAACGAGCAAATTACTCGCATCGCGGAGGAAGCCACGGCTAAAGCTAGAGAGGAGGCGATGAAAATGCTAAAGGAGGAAATAGAGCAAACCGAGATAGATGCAGACGCTAAGGCACAATCGACATGGGAGGTATTTGCAAGAAAAAGGGAGATGGAGCTCACCGAGGCCTTGGAACAAAAGGAACGGGAACTCAAAAAGTCAGCTAGGATGGCGGATAATATGGAGTCGCTACTGAGAAATAGGGAAGAGAAGTATGCAAAAGAGCACGAAGATAGCATGGCAGCAATGAAGGCCATATTCGACCAACAAGCTAAGCAATTGGAGCAAGCCGAAGAGCGATACACGGCTATCCAAAATGGACTCGCTAGGCAGATGGAGCATCAGTTGCAGAAGCAAGGAAACCAAGTAAAGCTCCAAATAGCTGGCCTCAAGAATACCCTTGCAGGAGAACTAGAGGAAAAGGTTCAGTCTACCCTTCCGGCACAGGAACAGCCTGAGGAGTTCCGTATGGGCGAGGTTTATGCAGACAGAGGAGGACTTAGAGGAGCTAGCCTGTACCCGGACTCATTGGAAGAAAGTAGGAGGAGATTTCAAAGAGACAAGTTTGAAGAAGAGAAGGCAGCTTTAGCTCGAGCCCAACAGGAAATAATGGACCAAGCAAAGGAGAAGCAAAGAAGGGAGCAGGAGGAAGAGTTGAGACGAATTCAGGAGGCTAAGACGCAAAGAGACATCGAGGGTGTGTTGCGAAAGGCAAGAGAAGATTACCGGGGTGATATGTCCGAAGGAGAAGCGCTTGACACATTGGAAAATATGCCAGGCGAGGTAGAAAGACATCTGAGGGGGCTATCCATTCGAAAGGAAAGGTCTCAGTCAAAAGCACCGTCAAGAGCGACGCCTAAGCCACAGCCAACGAGGGTCAGTCACGTACAGGCCACCGCAGCTACAGACTCGGATTCTGATGCTTCTCAAGTCACCATCCCGGAGCCACGAAGGCGCCAGCGCTCCACGGAATCCAGTTCAAGGAGCCGACCTGAGGCAAAGAGAATTAGTGAATTTAAGGACATAATAGAACCGTTTACGGAGACAGATTTCCCCGAGTACTGGGCAGACCGTTTGGAGCAGAAGAGAAGAGAGCTTGACATTCCTTGGATCACGGCCATTGACAAGATGGGACACTTTTTCAAGTCCAAGACGGTCCTAAGCTGGTTTGAGTCCAGGAAGCTAGTTCTGCAACAAGCCTTCCAGGAAGATGCCCGACCCAAGGACGCGTGGATAGCCTTCAGGAAAGAGTTGACCCTGAGATACGGAAGAGAAGCTCAGAAGAATAAAGCCAAGACCGAATTTAGCGAGTATGTGTGGGACCGGGAGACCAAGTCGGCGGAGGAATTCTTCATCGACATGAATAAGTTGATCTATCATGCCTATCCAAAGGAGTCAGCCCAACAGATGATCATGAGGATTAAGAGGAAATTACCCGGGGATTTGAATGCTCACACTTTGAGGATCCCATATGACAGTCTGGCCGACCTGGAGGATCACGTCGAGGAACTTGTCAGGCAATTGGACAAGAGTGAGAAGACCAAGTGCAATTCTAACTACTCACGGGTTTTGGACGGAGGCGTTGTCAGAATGGTTCAAGCCGAAGTGCCAGCACAAGGAGTCTACAAGCCAGGCTGGGGAGAGCCTCCAACTTGCCAATGGTGTAGTCGTTTCGGACACATCGAGGATACCTGCTGGACTAAGGAGGCAGCCCGGATCGAAACTTTACGTCAAGCTCCGAATATCACTGAATTGGACTTACAGGCCATGCTGTACGGAATGGGGGTCTCTTACAGAAATGGGTGCTCCTCGCAGCAGCAACAGCAGCAATGGGGTCGCAATCAGGGAGGCGGCCCACGCCAAGGATTCGGAAACCGACAACAAGGAGGCTTTCCAAGAGGTGGCGGCAGATTCGGTAACCAAGGAGGCGCCCGAGGAGGTAACCAAGGAGGTAACCAAGGAGGTCAAGCTGCTGGAAATGGAGGTCAGGCTGCTGGAAATGGAGGTCAAGCTGCCGGAAATGGAGGGCAGGCTGCGGCTATGGGGGCTCAAGCGACAGCTGCACCAGTAGGAGAAGTGCAACAAGCACCGGCGGGAAACGGCCAGGGGTAATCATAATCGTGCGGGACGGTTACCCAGGACTTCATCCAGCTGCAATAAATTTTTTAAACTTAATTAATAATGGCTCACTGTTGCCCGGGGCTGTGGGTACCATTCCAACGAACCCGGAGATCGAAGGAGGAAGTAATGAAGTAAGGAATAAAGAAGAAGGAGGTGGAGAAGGAAATTATGTAGTAGCAGTAGAAGGGGAATTAAGTAATATGAAGATACAAGTGAAGGAAGAAGACAAAGTAGCAAAGAAAAAGAAGAAGAAGCCTAAGAAAAAGAATAATAAAACGATAGCAAAGCAAGTACAAAAGTTCTCCTGTCGATCGTACTCACGGTCGGACACGGAAGACGATTTTAAGGCCAGGCCATGGTCTGATGACTCGGAGGTGCTGAGAGCCGCCGAGAATGAGAGGATGAGAGATTGGGTCCATAACAACCCGAACTGGAGACAGGAATCAGAAAAGAAATTGGAGGAATTTAACAAGGCAAGGGATCAATTGGTAATCAAGATAAGAGACAGCGACGGCGAAGGGAATTGCAAAGGCGATAATATGCGAAGAGTAAAGGCGGAGGCAACAAAGGAGGCTATAAGAAGAGGACTTAGTTACGTGGACAATGGATTCAGATATATTTTCAAGAGTTTACCTGGTGAAAAACAATCAACGGAGGAGGAGGTAGATGGACCGGCGGAGGGTCAGTCGGCTTCGGGTATTCGGACGCGAAGGCAAGGATATCAACTGCAGCTTCTATGTGAGCAGTTGCTGACGCTACTGGAGGAGGCGGATCACATCTCTGATCAAGATGAGGACTGCGAGCCACTGGAGGCGAAGACGACAGCACGCGGGGAGGCAGCGGTAGAACATCCTGAAGGGAACCAATCTGAAATTAAAAATCAGAAGGAGCCTGCTAGTAGTGTTGATCAACCTGGAGCTACGTCTGGAGAATTCTTCGAGAATATGATCCCGAAGTTCTCACGGGACCCACCGGCTCATCAGACGGGTCAGGAAGGCGCAGGAGATCAATGTGAGATGGCAGTACAGCAGGAGGAAGCTAAAGCAGTGCACAGCTTGGAATCCACCAGCGACGCGTCTCCACTCTTAGGACCGTCTTCTCCGACCTGTGAAGAGAAAGCAAAGGAATGTCTTAAAGAAATTAAAGAAAAAATAAAAGAATTACAGGAAATTGAATTGAAAATAAGAAAGGAAAGAAATGAAGCTAAAGAAAATAAAATTTTGAATTCAAAGAAAGAAGAGACACCTGTAATCACGAAAGTTAATGAAGTTGTTAAAGTAAAGAAACCAGAGGAAGCTCAGAAGAAAACGGAAATGGAAACGAAGAAAGAAAATCAGGTTAATGAAAAATTTAAAGAAGTCCACACCAGGTCCCTAGAGGAAGTAACAAAGTCCAACGAGAAGTTAATAAAGGAAATAGCCGCAACATTCCAGGAAAGAGTCGCCAAAGCCGAGGAGAAACGTAGTAAGATTGGAAAGGAACTTACTAAAAGAACGAAGAGCTCAGTAGCACCGACTGAGTTGAGCGACACTGTATCTTTCGCCAGCTACGTGGTCCACAGTCCTGAACCATCTGAATTGGGAGATGTGAGGAGTAATCCATTTAAGAAAAGAACTTCAATTCATTCACTTATTGGACCAACGGAACAAGTAGCCTTACCAACAGTACCGCTGTCAGCCAATATTACGGGTATCAGGATGACCAGGTCTTCCACAGGAGGGGATGTCCCGCGTCCCGTACTGCAGGAGGAGGAGCTCATCAAGTTTGATACGCCAGAGAGGAAAATGAAAGCCAGAAAAGTACTGGCTCGATACTTTGATAAAGTACGACGGATCTGTGACGATAGGAGAAGAACGGAAACTGAAGAGGACATAAGAAGAAGAGATGAATCTACACGACAAGTATACGCGGATGTGACGGAGGAATTGGATGAGTTTGCGGACCTAGTTTACGCTCTGGACATTCCAGGAGCACCGTAGAATTTACCACTTTTCGGGCTTGTAGACACGGGCTCCACCAACAATCTAATCTCGGAAAGAATGGTCGGACTCATTCAACAAATTGCTCCCGATTCCATTATCATTCGCAAGTCCCCAGAGACGATTTCCTTGAGGGCCTACAATGGACAAAGGATGTTAACAAACTTGGAGGCGTACGTAGCGCTGAATATTGGGGATCAAACTCACCTAGTGGGATTAATAGTCATGCCAGACGGAGTGCTGAATGATTTTGTCATTGGCCTGAGGACACTCAAGGTCTTGCGAGTACTTTGGGACTCGGACATAGATGAAATCATCTTGCGAGGAACAAAGGATGGGCCACCAACGGTAATTCAAGCCTATATAGGAGAAGACGAAGTTCGGAGAGTCAAGCAAGACAACGCCAGAGCAGCTCAGAGGTTACTACGGTCCGAAACGGTGATCCCACAGAATGACGCGGACGAACTCGCGGGTTTTTCGGATCACTACGACGACTCGGATGATGGGATTGATGAGGACCCAGAATTTTTCTTTAAACCTAGAGTGAAAAAAAGGATCGCCAACGCTGGAAAAGTCAGACTAGTCAAGGCGGAAAAGCCGTTCGTCTCACCTTTGACGGCCAGCACAAAATACGAATTGGATTTCGAACGAGGACAAACGAGAAGAATCCGACTCAAACTGTCCAGGCCCGAGTCAGGAGATTTCTGGGTAGACATGACGGAGGTTGAGGAACAAGGAGTCGCAATTCCATCCATGCTACTTCGGTTCCAGCGCGGTCGCGTAGCGATAGCCTTGACGAATGACAATGGTCACTACTATCGACTCCCGCGACTAGTCAATATACCCGTCCTCCCATATTCTGCAACAAAGGCGCAAAGGATTAGACCGAATAGAATGGACAACGAAGCTAGAGTCAGAATGGTCAAGGAAGTCAAGAGTAAGTGGGCCAACTTACGCTATGAGGGAGCTCTAGTCTTGCGAGATCTCACGGAGGAAGAATTAAAACCAGATGAGAGGATTTTCGCGCCTTACACGGAAGCGCAGCTGAAACTCTTTAAGCCCAGTCCGGATTTAACTCCCGAGCAGCAAGAAGAAGTGCTCAAGTTTGTCACGAGGAAGAGAGCCGCCTTCGCTTTTGATGGAGATAAGCTCGGGACCATTAAAGGAATGTTGGCTAACATTGATACAGCGGATGCTCAACCCTGTAATATCAAACAATACCGTTTTCAAGGAGCCGAGGCGCAAATGTTTCAGGACTTTATTGACAAGAATGTCGAACTGGGAGTATTTTCACCTGCCTTTTCCTCATGGAATTCGCCCGTATTCCTCGTCAGCAAATCTGATGGAAGTAAACGGATGGTCATTGACTTGAGGGGTTTGAACCAACGGACCGTACGGATGGATTACCCGTTGCCAAACTGCGATGACATCCTAGCGACGGTGGGATCGTCCAAATATTTTGCCTCTGCGGACCTTTGGAGTGGGTTCTATCAAATGGAACTCACGGAAGAGAGCAAGGAGAAGACCCGCTTCACAGGACGAGATGGGAGTTTCTTCCACAACAGACTTCCCATGGGCTGGATAAATTCTCCCGCCGTTTTCCAGCGGGCAGTTAAGAGGATCCTGGGGAATCTGAAAGGACACATCGCGTTCAACTACATCGATGATGTCATCATCTTTGCAGATACCTTCGAGGAATTAATCCGAAGAATGGATCAAGTTTTCGACAAGTTTGTGGAATACGGACTCACCTTCAAGCCAGAGAAATGTAGCTTCGGATTTAAGGAGCTCAAATTCCTGGGCCATATATTAAAAGATGGCTGTATTCAGATGGACCCGAAGAAAGTCTCGGCAGTAAGAGATTTCCCGTTGCCCACATCCGTTAAAGGAGTCCAGCGATTTATCGGAATGGCCAACTACTATAATAAATTTATAAAGGACTTCAGTAAGACTGCCAAACCCATCCGAGATTTAGTAAAAGGAAAAGTCTTACTTCCTTTGACTCGAGGGTAACCTGGAAGTAAGAAAAGAAAGGGACGTTTAGAAATGACGTTTGATTTTTCTTTCTTTCTCTCTCTCTCTCTAATAACGTAAGCACCAGGATTAGGAATTACAATTCATGACAAAGGGACAATCAAGTTTAAGGACTACTTACGTGTGTGCTCACACCCAGGCTCCATTATGTTGCACGTTTGTCCTCAGTGATACTAACAATGGAAACTTGGTAGCCCAAAGACAAAGGCACTGGAAGGGGAATATTAAAACTCTGATTCCTATTAAAAATCAAGCTTGGGAATGAGGTGGAAATTATTAAGTCCAGTGGAGCTGGTAACTCTTTGCTTTCTGAAGGGAGAATGCTCAGTAGGATTTTTGCAACAAGTAATGCTAAGGGAGGAAGGAGCAGGAATGTTCCGGCTGAAGTATTGCTGGAATGTTTACATGGGCATGGCATGTGCGTTGCACTGGCAGGGAGCGGGCTCGGAGCCACCTTGGCCAGCCTTGCTCAAAGTCCAACAGTCATTATCAGTCCCAACGTTTTCTGTTGCTGTGGTCCTTTGCATACGATTTATCAAGGTGACGCATTAATTCCGTGTCGTCTCCTTGCTAGTGGGAGAGTCTTCCTTGAGAGGAAGTGAAACTCAAGTCAGTCAATGTGAGTTGGAGCTGTAAGGAAGCAAGTGGAAATCATCTAAAGTTCCAAGTCTTAGGAACTTGTCGCAAGTAAAGAGACTGTGTAGGAAAGAGTACTCAAGGGGATAGAAGAAGTGGGCTGGAAAAATTAGGAGGAATTTGTGTGTGAAATTTCAAGCTGATCTCGATCTTGGTAAGGATTTTAAACTCTAAAGTGTAGTCATTTCTTGAGTAGGAATTGTAGGGAATTTAGAATGGCATTTGTGGAAGCTGTGCGGAATTTTTTTTAGGAGTCATGCGAGCTAAGGAGAGTATTTCCCTTTTAATTATTTCCCAATTTCCTTCCCTTTTAATATCCAGATCATTATGTATGCGACTCAATATCGTCCCGTGAAGAACCGATTGGGATGGCCAACGGTGGAGACTATGGACTTTACGATCGTGTCAAATGTCGATGGAGGGGAGGTCAAGTTTCACAAGGGCATGATCCGATTGCGAAGTATGCCAGGGGCGAATGAAAGCCTTTTGAAGGATGATGAGCTTCGTTTGGACGGGCACGACACCGAATCTATTCTACATTTCCGGAGTGCGGTTTATGAAAGTCAAGTGTGCTTTACAAGGCCAACAGAAGATCGGGCCTTGTGGGATTTCTTCAAGCTGGACATTATCGAAGAGCTTGAGGCCCAGTTGAATCCACCAGAGCGTCCGCTGGTTTGTGGCCCGTGGAGGGTCAATCAGTTCGGGATGAAACGAGCCCAGGAAGAAGAATGGGAGAAAAAAGGAGTCCATTTTCATCCAGATCAATGCCGAAGAGCCTTCGTGCCACCTCCGTTGGATAGCTACACAGTCAAGCAGCTGATGCACCCGATCGTGACTATCGTCCGAGAACCAGGACATTACTTGGGTCTCATCATTCCTGCGAGAATTCCTCAATGGAACGAGAGAATTAATCCCTACTCAGAGGCGCGTCCAGCGATCCATGCCTGGGCCGAGTCCATCGATTGGACCCTGAAGAATTGGAATGGATTCTCAGTGGAACACGGGCAGAGATTCATCAGTTTTGACAAGATTGATCCACGTCGGAAGATTAAGTTGGGACTATGCCTACAGAGTCGAGGAACGTGGGATTCGGATTTTCTTTTCATGTGCAAAGGAGCGATGCTCCATCTGATTGTCCGAAGAACAGGAGCGGCTATAGTTGTGGATGAAAACATCTACGAGCGGAGAATTCGATTGCTGTATGTTTCGGGCGAAATGTGGCAAGTTCAAAGGGCGATTAAAGCAATGTTTGAGGGATGCCAGCAAGTACGAAGGGAAGAAGAGCTGCGCTTTGGATTTGAACCAGAACCAGCAACCAAACTCCCGTTCGAGCAAGTAGGCACACCAGGAGTGGCCGAGAAGACAGCTTTTCTCCGTCCGATTTGCCGGGGAAATCCGTGTCGAAATCTGGAAGCCCCTATTCATCTAGTTCGGGAGTGCCTCATCGGAAGAGTGAACAAGGAACTGGCCTTGGGAAAGATTCCGTCAGAATTCGAATACCAAGTGAATCGGATGTACGAGTATGAGAAGGAGAGAGCAGTGGAGTGTGCCACCACGAGAATTCCGTATCACACGGAGCACGGAGACCCGCTACATGACCTCCTGACAAGGGACATGATGGATAAGACGCTGATCAATTCGTACCCACGAAGACTTCGGGAATTCGTAGACGCTGCGGGTTTCCACTGCACACAACATTGGTTGCTACAGTCACTTCCGGAGGAGCAGAAGAATTCTATCATGGCTATGTATGCAGAGAGAAGAGGAGTAGACGCCGACGGGAATCCTCGGATTCTTTGCGAGTGTACACCGGAGTAGGAATCGGGTATAATACTAGTAGCTAGGAGGCTGTGGACTTTATAATTATTTTTGATATCTGTAAGGGAGTGATGAATTCATTGTGTTAGGTTTGATTTTATCTCTTGCCTCTGATTTATTCCCCCTCAGATAGTTCCAGTCCTGGCGTCTTGGAGTAGCAGAAAGGAGTTGTACTCAGGATGACAGTCGCGGAGTATCCCAGTGATGTGAAGTGTGCAAGTCGGAAGAAAAGGAAGTGAAGAGAAGACAGATGAGATGGAATGGATGTATATATTTCTGATGATTGGATGAAAATATTTTTTTTTACCTCCTCAAATAAGTGGAGTGGTCCTTAACTATGCTTTGTATTTCCCTTGGGAAACAGTGTTGGGAAAGTGATGTTGTATTTTCTGTCCTTGATTCTAAATATTCTTTATTATTATTACTATTATTAATTAATTGCAAGCCTTTTTCTCGCTATGTTGGGGAGTTTTTTGTGGAGTCAATTGTTAAGTATAAGGAAGTCAAAAATATTACAAGGAGATTGGACTTGTATGAAGAGGGAATTTGTATCATGGAAAGGGGAGATAGATACATTAATGGAATTGATGTAATTCAGTGGATCATGGAGTGAGAGAGGAGAGTATGAACTTTTGTTTGTAATTATCATTATTTTTATGTGCTCCTATTACTATTATCATTAGTATGGTTTGAGAAAGGAGGGGTGTTCAAGTATCATTCACAAGGAAATATACTACTTTATTGGATTTTGTCAGTTTCATTATTAAATTTATTAGTAATTTGGAATTGGGAGTTGAGTTGGTTGATTAAGGGAGGACGACCCGGATAAGGAGCTCATTCGAATGAGGACAAAGTGGGGACTGTGACGCCTCACGTCGTCACATCACTCCGTGGACTCCTGTGTTATAAGGATGGATAGGATTAGCATAAGGAATAAT